>JAPYZI010001921.1:0-27504 GCA_030523105.1 Ophioninae sp. A BG-2022a | reverse complement strand
ATTCATTATAACTTGTTGATGGACATATTCGGTGGATTATTACCGAAAATATTCATAGTTGCAATACATTTAGTAGAGGCATGAGTGAAAGGATAGGTAGAGGTGAAGATACAGGTGACAGTGTGTGCCGTCGGAATTCCATTGCTCCCTAAAAAAAAAAGCCAAATGCTCTAAAAACCATAACAATTAACAGCTATGACATCGGCTCGGCCGCGCGCACCGATATTGCCTTTTTCGTCGTATACTACCACATGCAAGTGCACACTGGCTATCGGCAATGTCCGCATGGTGAGGGTATCGCCCCTCCGGGCAGTAACACACGTGCGTGTCACCCACCGACGTAGGCCCGCCTCCGGGCGCGTCTGATTGGCTGCCGTAAAGAATTAATAACAATTCAGGGGTTGATCTGGGACCCATACATGCTTATATCAATCTTCTTAGAATTTCACCCCCTACCCCCAATTTCACGGGTGACATTCGTAGCTGGGACACCCTGTATAAATCGATATATAGATATCGCCACTCTGATAGTCTACCATGTTTTTATTACAGATGTGATATCCATTTGAACCTCGCCAAAATCTCTTTGACAAATCTTTGTGCTTATATTCACGAAATACAAAGTATTTGGAGGTAAAAGTGAATATTGAGAAGATATCACGATCGACAAGGGTGCGTGTCGACGAGAGAGATATCGTTGCCCGAGCGAAATTTTTCGAACTGCGTTCAACCCGCGGAATGAAGGCCTCCCTCTTCGAATAGAGGGCCGCAGTAGTGATTTATCGGGTATGCAAATGCGGCTACGATGTATGGAATATTATTATGTTAGAGCTCCATTGAACCTTCTAGGCGGCATATACTGGACTTTAGGCTTTAAGGAGACTTGCGTAGCGTGCAACTAAACCTACGAAACCTCTGATGAGCCTGATCGAGCACTCTCGCTGAACCTACTGGCCCGCCTTTCAGCCTACTGTATCCGTGCCACTTATACAGGTAGCGGCATTAGAATCCGTAGGTGTCTTTATGTCAATTGATAATCATTCATTTATAGACACGCTGAAAAATTCAATGGAATTAGAGTAAGTCTAGATATATAAACCATTTTCAAAGAATCACCTATAAAATGATTGAAAATATAATAAAGTAATGATATATTTTTTCTTTTCGTGTAGTATTTATTCATCATCTGTCACGTGACGAAACAACTGCCAATGCATATTTATTTATACCATTATTCGACAATAATCAGCAAAAATGTATTTATTTCGGCATCGAACGAGTTACCGGTCAGGCCCGAATGACGTGTTGATGGAGGAGATAACGAATTTGGGCTGAATGTAGGTTATGTGGGGGCGAAGCTACAGACTTGATATCAAAAGCAGGTTAAGGAGGCCTGTGCTCTGCGCGTTCCATTGGTACTGCGGGTCGAAAGAAGGTTTGGAAGGGCTAACAGAGGTTACACTGACGATGAATCAAATGGAGGCGTCTCCGTGGCGGTCAACTCGACAAATAGGGTCTTGTAGGTTCAATGGAAGCTGGCGGTTTGGGCATTACAAAGGAAATAGGTCTTGCGAGTTTTCAGAGGAAGCTAGAAATGTTCGCTCGGGTACCATTCCATTTTACCATCGTAACAATTTTTCGTAATTTGCCTTTTTATGATGAAGTTTGCGTTGTTGTCAATAACAACGTAAATTTCAAACTTGTATAGTGTATGTCAACATACACGATTCCCTTATAATTATCAAGGGTTTAAGGGCATGAAGAAAAATCTGCATCCTTCGAATTTTGTTTCACTCTTTTACTCCCCCATTTCTTTTGCTGAAACAATTTTTTTCAAATTTCCATACGTACTCCTCGTGATGCGTATAACACTTTGAATGGGCCACCCTGTGCGCGTGCACGTGGGCGCGGTGAGCGAGAAAATAAATACTAAACGAAGCTATTTTCTCACGTTCAATTGGCTCGTATCTCTGCGCCAATTACTTCGTATATAACATCACATTTCCTCGTGAAATTGAAAATTGCCACCCGCTTGTCTTTTTGTTTCCAGCGAGACGTATGGTCCTTTTTCCTCTCCTGGATATTTTTTTATTATTGGCACCTAGCTAAGTAGCCACGAGCTGGTGGAAAGCTCGAGGCAAAGCTAACGTATTCGTGCGAGCGTTCATAAGTGATAAATTGCCACGTAGATAGGTCCTTGCTCCACCCCATATCTATTTTTGCTATGCCACAGAATAATGAATTTCTCTGTAATACGCGTTTTTCATTATAGAAAAACGGGAAATCGTTATTGGACGTGAAATATTGTCATCGTTATAACTATACATTCTTATTATTTTTGTTTTACCATAAAATTATATTCATAATTATAGTAATGACTCTAATAAATATTGTTTATTTTTTTTACAGGGGGTTTAGTAATAATAATGATATATTTTGATGAAAAGTTAAATTTACATAAAATTATTAGTAATATTTAAAATCGAAAAACCAGAAATATTTCAAATTTTCAAATATTTCAGATATTTGATCAATTTTCATATCCTGTTCTGTGATAACTGTTATTATTATATTGTTAATCGGAATATTTCTATTAATATTTAGATAAAAATATTAGTATTAAAATTTTTTAAAAATATTGCAAATATCCTAATTCGAAACACTCTTTTTAATTATAAAAATGGTTGCTACTTTTTAATGTATAATTTACTTAATACATTTATATTCGTATTTTATTATTACTGTTATTATTGCTATAATAATTATTATAATTATACATTCGACAAGTAGATGTTGAAATGCATTCCAAATATTATACTACAATTATTAATTTAGCAATAACAATGAGAGCATAATTAAAATTAATACTTGGTATCTACTGGATACATGACTACAAAAAGCGCGAACTTGAAAATGATTAAATTTTTTAAATTTAATTAGGAACCCGGAAGTGAAAAAAGATAAAAATTGGTATCGAATACCTCGAAAATCGGTCTCAAAGTTGAATTTTCTTTTTTCGAGGCCACTCGTGTCACCGGGTTGCGGGAGATGCGCAAGCGCGAACGATCGCGCCGATTGCTCGGTTACACGTGCGTGTACAATGTTGTACTCGTTAAAACGGACTTCCTTACGAAGTCTAACGGTATGTACGCGTGTAAGCGCGTACCGCGCGTATGGGAATGATTGGCAAGATATCGTCGCGCGAGGCTGCGTGAAAGCCACGTACGTGAAATTTTCTTTCGTATTTTCACACACTTTGGACAATTCTATTATACGTTTGGTTATTGGCTTTTTATTTTCCGTTTTAAAATTCTTTTTTTTTCCTTCTCCCTCCCTTTCGATGTCACATTTTCGAAATATGTGAGAAATATAGTCTGGTTAAATTTGAGGTTATATTTGCGTCACGCCTTTTCGTCGTTATCCCCATCCTCTTCGTTTTATCTTCCTTATAAATTAATTTCCCGGACTGGCCTTTTTTTCTCACGCCCGATCATTCTTTCTTTTTCCCCTCGACTTCCGGACAAAGTTTGATTTCCCAATGCGCCGGTCTCCGCAAACACACACATATGCCGGGTATTGGCAGAATCTTTTTTTCCCGGTATCATTATTTTTAGCCCCTCCTTCGCCGAGCGAAACTTTCGAGAGGAAGTTCATAGAGTCTCGATTTCATTTTCTTGCTTTTCGATTTAAAGTGTAAAATATACATCCTATTTGTCGTTTCCGTGCGCAGCGGATCGATCGACGTTCAACCAAGGGCGTGGCTCCCGTGATCATTTATGTGAAATGATCGATTCAGTTTTTGTTTATGGCACTCTCGCCTTAACTATCAACTACGTCGATTTAATTTTGTTTCGCTTTGATGATTCATTGGACCTCTTTACATTTTTATTGAAAATTAGACCCTTTGCATTTTTATTAATTCGATTATACCTCTCTTTCATATTCTGATTATGGATTCCAAAATTCTTTCTTTTTAATATAATTACAAAGTTTAATTTAAAAATATATATTTTTAATCAATTATTATCATTACCCTCATTGGCGTTGTCGATTTCGTTATTGATTGATTATTACGTTTATTATTACTTTAATTATTGATTCATTGTTTTTTTTTATTGAGTAGTAATAATAATGAGTAAGAACGAATCAATCATAAAATTAATTTAAAAATTCTGTTTGTTTTATTGAGTAGTAGTTTTATTTGCATTACCTTCATGGCCTTTTACAGCCTCTCTCCATTACAATCTATTTTGCTCCAACCACAGGGTTCATATTTTCGCTATCACCTCGTGATTCATTCTTTTGTTCGCTATTCTTAACTTAAATCTAATATTATTGTTTTCTATTATCAACTTAGACTTAATTCAGTGTTCCTGTTGTCTAGTATAATCCCTTCTCCTTTTTTTTGTATATTTTTTCTATTTCCCTGAAAAATTGGCACATTTTTATATTGATTTCTCCTCGTATTGTCCTTATCAATGTATCCCTTACTCCTCTTCCTTCTTGTTCCTATTTTGTCCATTTGTATATTTATGTATATCCGTGAACGAATTCAGCCAAGGTTTTGACTAGGTCCTGATTATTTTTCGCTTACTCTGTAACGGTCCTAACGTCGTACCGGACCAGGTCCTTTAGAGGCCGGTCACACTTTGTCGGCGACAGCCTAAAGAGGCTTTTGAATCAGGGCCCGACTAGTTGCTTCAACAGAACCCGATCGAAGTCAGGCAGCAAATTTGAAATATTACTGCCTTATAATTATCGGATTTATTAGTGGATACATATGAAGCGAGGTGTTTTGCAATAACGAAATATATTTTCTGCATATAAAGGATGATTTATTATTAACCGCGAAATTAGAAAATTAAAAACACTTTCACTGTTGCAGAAAATAAGATATATTTTTATTATTGTTCCTCCTTGTACATCCTTCGGGTTTTTATGGCCCCCTCTCTTATTATTATTTTTTTCTGCTGTTCCTTTCTGTTTTTCTCTATTTCCTCCTCTTTCTCCTTTTGTCTTCCGCCACCTTGCGGCTGCAGCCGACTTTCCCCCTCTGTACCGTATTGACCATGCCACTTGTGACACGGGCATAGAGAAACTGCGGAAAACCTATGCCGGTACAGCCGGTCCCAAGTTCACCTCCCGGCTGTGGAACGGAGGAAAAAATATTGGCAGCTACCGGGGTTTGAGAACACACGATCTCCCGATCCGCTGGCCGCGCCTCAGTCCACTCGGCCAACGGATCACTTTGAAAGTAACATACATATATGTATGTACGTATCGTTCAACAGATTAAAACTATAGATTAGTGTTTTATCGATACCTTGAACTTGAAATATATCATATCTATGGAAGTAAGTCTAACAACTAGAAATTCTTAAAAAATGTTTGCTATTATATTGTATGCCCTCTAACAATCACTGTCCTGATAAATCCCATCTGGGCCGTTTCTCATTTTCCTCGCTACGACCTTGGTTGCATAAGTTAGCCAACCCTGTTATTTTCCTATCGGTACCTGGTCTGATTCTGTTGTAGAAAGCCCTAGTAGGGAATTCACATTCAAAGCCTCATGGGCCCCGAATTTTGTTATGGCTACCGTCCTAATTTCTTTCACGGGTATGCCTTTGCCCCATCCGATAACAACTGTCTCCCTTTTTTAAAGCGATTAGATACTCCAATGTTTCTCTTTCGTGGTTGCATATCCTGCATATCCATTCTTCGTTTTCTTTCTTTCCATCCCCCTCTATGTTCCCGCATCTTATTCTCCCCCAGGTTTCATTATCATTTCCCGCTGTTTGCTTTCTTATTATCTAATATTCATCCGGATTATCATCGATGAAATTGGAAAGGTTTCGATAAAGAAACAGGACCGATTTTTAAATTTGTAATTGCTGAAGATAGAACGTTTAGCGAATATAAATGTTTGATTTATATTAGCACGGTAAATGTGTTTTTAATTTATATCCACGACGAATAGTGAATGATTATTGGCTGAATGATAATTTGCCGATTTGAAACTAAATAATTAAATTTTATCAGCTTGAAAAAAGACCGTAACAATGTGTGCATATAATAATTGTACGTAAGCTGTGAAACGACAAACTGGACGAATTCCATGGCAACGTGCGCAAGATATAGGAGATCAGGTCTTTTATTCCACTTATGCCTCTTCTAGCGAATATTGTTCACGCTATGTGTACATGTACACAAACTGGCTATTCCAAGTCATGAATAACAATTAATCGAGCTCTGTACCTTCTGTTGACGGACATTTCGGGTCTACCTCCTTTTCTATCTCTCTTTTTCCCTCTCGGTTATGCCTGTAGTATATTTTTGCTATAATAAAGGTGGGTTGCATTTTTCTCATAGCCGTTGCCACTTTGCACTCTCTCACTTCGCGATGACGACCCAAAGCCCACGGCGATCACTGTGAGGTGTGTGTCTTCTTGGTCCGTTGGCGTGAGAGTCGCGTCTTGCTCGTCTCTCTTCATCTCTCCCTCTCGTGACTTCACCGCGAGTGCGAGACTGAAATGGGCTGAGACACCGCGATGAATGAGAAATATGCAAGAACGTGGAACGAGGTGATCGCACGGTCTCGGGTATGCGCGCGGCAAATCGTATCGGTCGTTCAACGCCGGTTCGAAAGCGCCGTTGCGCCAATCTCGTCGAATATTTTTCTCCGTTCAATATGTGTCGCGATTACTGAAAAGAACGTAGCTGACCAAATTTCAGATTTTTCCTGCGATCGGTTTAGCCGTCGCAGGAAAATCAAAAATGTGTCATTTATCGGTTCAATGTCAAGGCCACAAGTATGATATTCTTCGGAATTTCTTCCGCCGTCAGTATGTCATGCCCGAAGGTAAAAATACATATTGTGCCAATTTTCAGATCAATCGGATCATTGGTTCGGCAACCGTCGACGAAAATGTACAACTTGTCGATTTTACCGGGACTCATTCGTGGACGTTTCATTGCATTTGCGATTTTTTTAAACATTTACGCCAAACGGCGAACCGTGTGAGGTTGCTCACTTCGCTTCAAATTCATCGTGAATGTCCAGCGAGAAATGGAAGGCGACCTGTACATACCCAGGTATCTAACCGGGTCCCTAACACATAGACAAATTCATATTATAGGGAGAGAGAGGGAGATTTGTGATATTTTATACGCAGTAAGCATTGTGAATGCAATCGAGCAGAGTATACGGAGGGTATTACGCTCACGTATTATTATTGCCAGGTAGGCGTCTAATACGGGCTATTCGCATGGACAAGAAAATTAATGGCCTCGGGCAGAGATTTGTATAGAACTAAAAGACAGACGTTTAAAACGTTTCTTTTTATATTAAAAAAAAGAAAGCAATCATTTTCGTGTCGCTTATTGAGAAACTCGAAGAAATCCACAACATTTTTCAGAATTGCTTGCCTCGTGTGTTCACACAGTGCTCGACAGTTTCTTCGTACAACGTCTTGAACGAATCGCGTCGAGCATTATCGTAAAAATGGCGATTATTTTTACGAGAAAGCTCTTAACTTAAAATCACTTTTTATTTTTATGGATAACACAATACTTCGGTTCACCATTAACGATAGTGTTACTTTTTTTTGTAATTTGAGTTGAACGGTTGGATGGTGATGACGATACTGTCACGTAATGGCAATAATAATTAGTAATTAATAATTAGAAGAAATAGGCTTGAATGGGTTTCGCATCAGTGAGCATGCAGTCGTGTGTATGTTTATGACTGCCTTGTGCACGTAGGGCGCACAAATGTCCGGAAAGCCAATAAAGCCGATCTATGTAATTTGAGGTAAGAGAAGGGTAAGGTTGAACGATTTTCCGTTGATCCTATAGTAGGCCGGAGATCGGTACATATTTCTTCTCTGGATGGTAAAATGCCCAATGAGAGAGGGCACGGCTCACCTCGGAACTCAAGACTACAGAGCGAGTAGTAACGACTGGTCCATTCGTGTGTCTCTCTCGGGCCTATCTCGTTAAAGTGCAGGTCACCGCGGATATTTTTACGCGGGAAAAACATCTGTACCGTTACACACGTATCGCTCGAGCCAGAGTAAGATCCAGATAAGGATAATGAAACGCTGTAATATCTTCCATTCCCTTTTTTTTATGCTCTTTTGTCTTGAACCATAATTTCCCACGAGATTCAAAATAGTTTTCTTCTCTTGAAATAACCGACCCAATTCGTGCAAAAAAAACAGTGAATCATCCTTAACTGTTAATTAATTTGGTAATTAAAATAACGATGAGCTAACTTTACGATCTTTATAAATATTTTTCGTTTCATTCGAAACTTCCAATGTAACAAAGAACATTTGTGATATTATCGAAATAGTCTTTAATTATTACTTAAAGTTGAAAATTAACATTTCTGAAAAATCAAATAAATTGAATATATTTTGAAAATTAAGACCAAACATTTTTTATCTGCTAACTAGAAAAAAGCTGCATCAAATCGTAGTCATTCTTTAATATTCAATAACTCTATATATACAATAACAACAATATTTTCGAATAGAAATCTTTGTATTCAAAAAATATAAATTAAGCTTCTGAATAAATACGAAACTTCGAAAGATTAATCTAAAAAATGCCACATCTTTTTAACCATAAAGCAATTTTATATACAAAATATTACAATGAACAATTATAATATGAATTAATTCAATACTTACAGGATGTTCCCAAAGCAAAGTTTCAATTCTTTACAAAGCAACAGAAAAGTATCTCACACTTGCAGACGTGCTTACAACCTCATTGATCCGACGATAAGAAGATAACAACATTGTTCGTGATAAGTTTCTTATTTCTACTTCCTGGCGGATAATCTCAAAATTATTCCAAGCGTTGTTCGGTATCGTTACACCACTTTTAGTTGACAGTTCACGAGTGCCAGGTACAAGGATTTCTCAATGCGCGGATGTGAAGCAAAAAAAAAGAACAAACGCATTGTCGTTTCCAAAATGAAGGAGCTTATTTTATTACGGAGGGAGCGAGTCATAAAATATGGCGCGTCTGTGCTCCTTATCGACGCAATTGTACAATGGAAGAAACAGAAAAGAAAAGAAAAAACGTACGCATTCTGTGACGGGAAAGAATGCTGAAATTAAGTATACTTTAAGAGGTTCATTACTGCAGCGCTCCGAAGAGATTACAAGCGCCTAACGCTCCATGGATTCCCCACGTGTAAAACGTCCCAGTGCTAGACTCTATAAGTTCTAAGAAAAACAATGGCCTTGTATTTCCGCCGGAAGTCCACGAGAGTCTTGCTATTCTCGTTTGTACTTCTTGGTGAAATGAAAACCTTAGCCTCGCTGCCACGTATATGGGTATGTGTCTCGTGACGATAATATAACTCGTCCAACTTCAAATATACGTGTACGTGCAAAGTTAAAAAACAATTGTGGAAGGACTGGTTCGCGGCGAGAACTCGTACGCCTCTTTACTCTCCATCAATAGTAAAAGCGTTAAAAGATGTGTTGACGGTTATACAGTTTTTTAAAGAAAAAGTTAATAAATTCTATCTGCAAAGCTGAAATAGATGCCCGGGTACCTAGTCATTGACCGGACGGTTAAATATGTTTATATTGCATCTAATTCATTATATTCATTAATTAATGTATCTAATATATACTTAATATATCTTTCGAATCAATGCGATAAAAATGTACAAGATCTGCGCTGACAGATGCACAAGCGAATATACTTTCCCGATGTGAGATTGTGTGTGCGCGCGCGTGTCCACATATGGACATGATCCTCTAGGTGACCGGATTCTTTTTTGCCAATCGCATATTGTCGACGCAGGATATCTGGTGCCGACGGGTAGGTCGCGCGAGAAAGTGAAACGTTTATTGTCCTCGCACGTATATCAGTATTAACGTCTTCCAGTTCTAGATTTGTACTCACTGTTAACTTCATTTATATATGCGTGTACACACGCAACGGAGAGCGGTATACATAGTAGTTTTGCTTTCTGTTTATCAAGCCATTATTGGATGGGTATTAAAACATCGCTACAGTTCCCAAACGTTTGAGGAATTATAATTCTTGAAATATAATACATGAACTTTTTAGAACTTTTGATGTTTGGAATTTAATAATGTCCGACACTTAATTGTCGGAATTTTTTCTGAATTTTTCAATAAACGCTTGAACTTTTTAAAAATGCCTAATAAATACTTGGAACTTTATAGAATTTTAGACTTATTTTAGAATAAATATTTGGAACTATTTTGAATCCTCTACTAAATATCGGGAACTAAATCGACACCAATTCTACAAATATTATATTATAAGGATTTTTTAACAAGAAAACCCAAACAACCAACAAGTATAATTTTCTACTTCCACTGAGTTTTGTTTGGGTTTGTTGGGCTTCTATTCGGATTTAATCTCGTTTGTAAGCAGTTTCAACTATTTCATTTCGTTGTCACGAATTTTTCCTGATAAATACGATTTTCAACATTCAAATTTAGTTATCAGTGATTCCTAGATTTCACTAGGAAAGGCTAGTTCCAACGAAAACCTTCTGTAAAAACTACGATGAAAGCCAAATAACCAATAAGAATCGTTCTGCCGATCCATCTAATTTTGTTTGGATCATCATCTATCAACTACCAACTCAAGTATCACATTTCACTGTAACTAATTTAAATGAATAAATATGAGATTCGACATTGAAATTCGGTTATCAGTAAAAGTAGTCCAGAAAAAAATACTTTTGGCTAGAAAAAAGTGCGGTTGAACTGAAAACAGAGTACAATTGCGATATATATATCCCATATAAAAAAAACTCGCCTGGGTTACTTTGATCGGTGATCGTTCAGTCATTAACTTGAACCTATTAAACAATATTGATTTCCATTGCGTTTCCGAAGATAATCTAATTGGTATTCACGTTGAGCAAAAGTATATCAAGCCCTGCGAACCCCAGTTATCTTCACTTTCCATGTGCCCTCCTGGAACGAAAATATCGTTCACAAATATATTCCTTGAATTGGATCAGAAGATAGTTACAGATGTGGTTAGGAATATTTTTACCAAAGTTTGATTGAGAGCAGTTTACCGCGATTTCCCTATACAACAGCCAGCGGCAACATTTTCCCGTTCGCAAAGTAATAATATATGATCTTCGTTGTCGTTCATTGTTTTCCATATAAGTCCCATTGCGGGCTCATACGATGTATTCCCGACGGCGGTGCATTCTAAAATAGTCTTGCTCATACAGGGTGCCCCGATCTTTTCATTCCACGCGATTCCCTTTACACACTTTGCATTTCACGAAAAAATGTTTCAACGATATTAACTTCGCTTCTACCTTCAACATGTATTCACGTTATTTCCACATATTGAAAAGTAATTTTTTAAAATGCAATGTCTGAGAAATAGATACGAGGAAACAAACTTTCGAAACAAATCAACACCTTGTATATTATCGTTGACGATACTTTGGCATCCGGTAGTACTCATTGTCAGCACCGTTTGCACATTAGTGTCTGATTCTATTTTAAAGAATAGCTTTCATACGAGTCGTCGATACACCAGTGAAAAACACGAATGTTTCACATACTATCAAATAAATCATACGAATCTCAGTCCTTATTGAGCAGACAAAAAGTTATTATCATGTTTTTACCGCTACATTTTCGCTAGAGACGATAATAATAAAAGTAATGATTTTTTCGCTAATTATAATAATAATAATAATACGACCCGAAATGATAAATTATTATTGTTAAATAATAATAAAACGATACATTTAACATCAATCCCAGTCATAGTTAATATAATAGTAGTTACTAATTGTGTAGCAATAATAATAAAATGGACTAAAAAATTCAGAAAACAGTAAATAAAAAAGATTTGGAAAGGATATTCTCTGATGTCGAAATATGTATTTAAGACGACAATAATGATAATGGTTGAAAATTGCTGATCGCGTCTCTCTTTGATCGAGTATCCAATAGATATAAAATCGATCATTATCGTTTAATTGGTTATGATATAAATAAAATGTAATCACTCCATGAGTATCGAGTAATATGTAATAACTCGTTATAAAGTACTTTTGTTTGAGAAAAAATATTGCGTTCGCAACTGCACGACGGCGAGGCTGCAACTATCCGAGCTTCCTGGAATCCGTGGAAACTTCGTAATTTTTCTTTCCCCTTTCCTTCTTTCTTCGAAGAATCATGACGAACACGCGACAATGTTAATTGATCGCGAAACGTACAGGTATGAATGTGGGCAAGAAATCGTACCCTTGCTGGAAAGTGCAGAACCGTGTAGGGACGTTCTTCCTAGGACTGCCGAAGAATCCCTTTCACTTTCCTAACGGGACGAGTTGAAGTTCTCGTTGGCTTCAAACGGACTATGCAGTGCAGTATCCATTGGAAATAGAAATGAGGGACGCAGAATTACACGTAAAATAACTCATTATTCATCATGAGGTCTCTTTGTTATTTTAATTATTTCTGAAACATCATCATCGTGATGATTTTTTAATATCAAATAGCACACAAATCTCAAGTACTACGGTATATAATTTTATGAATATAATATAAATAAATTCAATGTAAAAAAATGTCCATGTTATTATTCTTATCTTTCAATTACAATACTGTTTCTTGGAAAGTAGAATATATGTGAATTGTTTTGTCAAAATCGCGAAGACTTGCATAATTACAGAAAAAAGTATATAGTTATTTATTTTAATAATGCTTCCGATACAATTTATTTACTTGTTTAAATATTTTATTTTCTCAGTGAACAGTTACTAATTTAATTTCTAAAATTTACGATTATAAATATATACGTATTTGATGTACATAAATATTAATATTTATATGATATATGATATTGTATAATTTGTATTATATACTTTTATTAATATTACGAACAATAACAATGATAATAATAAATAAATAATTCAACTATATAAACTTATCAAAATTGTCCATTTTATTTATAATATTTATATCCATATAATTTTTCTTAAAAAGTTTAAAATCTGTTAATGATTTGTTGTTAAAAATAAAATAAAGGTAAAAAAATAAAAATTTATATCGCCATTTATTTCAATGGTGTCCTTGATTTAATTAATTTAATCATTTGAATGTTGTGGTCTCAAGCTGCTCGAATAAACCGGAAAAGGAAGTCTCAAAATGAAGAAAATCGAGCTCGTCTGCTATCGCAAATATATATGCCGAGAGAAATGTGTCCGTGCGTGTAATTAAAATCATCGTTTATCATTTCTACTGAAAATGATGTCACGTAGAATATAATCGAGTAAAGGAATGACCTAAATACCTGCTAGGCGTACTGAATTATAAATTACGAGAGAAAAAGAGTGCGGGAGAAAGGAAGGGAGTTCAAGAGAGCGAGAGAGAAGAGAGTGATGGAGATAAAGACAGGTGTCACTCAAGTCGTCTTTCAAGTGGATAATGATAATAAAACGAGGTGTTAAACGATAAATTACGATGGGCGAACGGAGAATTTTTGAAAGTATTACAGCTGTGCTAACACTATGAACTATACTTTAAGAAAAAAAAGAAAAAAAAACGTGAGTTCATTGCACTCCTACCCAAAAAAATTAATGATTCAGCTACCAAATTTTATTTTTTATAGCTCCACTATTTCGACATGTATTTTGTTGTGTACTTATAAAGTATTGTTTATATTCATGGAATTTCTATTGTTACTTACTTTTTCTTAAGATTGTTAAAAAAATTTATTAAGAAATTTATTACTGTAATGGGCTCAAGACTTTTTCTATACTGTATACTTTTTTGTACACTTATGTTCAATTATTTTTTATTTTATGTACATTTTTACGCCATGAAATATAATTTATATTTTTATTTTTTATAATCGATTGTATTAATAATTATTTTTCAGATAAAGTGTTCGGTATTGTTGAAAATTAATCTATCAACAGAATAGAAAAATTATGTAGATTATTAAAAGTCATCTTTTGTATCATCGTGTATTTTTGTTGTTAAAATTAAATGAAATTTTCATACACGAACGTCAATTTTGGCTTCGCAAAACGGAAGCTGCGAGTTTTCTTTGAGAAATAATCCAGTGATAGGGCGTCTGACCTTATCCAAGGTGAAACAAGAATTGGCGAATGTTCGAATTGCTCATTTCGTGGAACTGTGTATTATTACAGGCACTATTTTCAATTTTTCTTGGCAAAAAGTTTACTGATATTCCTCTCTTCAAATATTTATTCACTTGGCGCATCACCGAGGCAAGATGGCGTCTCTGCGCACACGTGGTTGTGGTGTATTTAGGTTATGCTATGCAGAACTACATAACATAACCCAAATATATTAAACTCGAATTCAAACCGTCCCAATTTGAAAATTGCTGTCGAATATTGATAAACATCCACTTTTTTATAATTCACTATAATCGAAGACTTTTTTCGAAGTTTTACGTCTAGATCAGGTTATCGTTATAAAAAAATGGCTCTCATGAGAAACGTTATTCACCGAATGTTTATAAATTTCAGTTTCAAAAATTTCAGAGTTTTTTCCTAAAATAATTTTCATCTTATTAGTAGTTCGTTAATCTCGTTACTTTGACGCTTTGAAATCGCCCACCATCGAAGTTAGCTGGAGAGTGACAGGAAAGTTTTCGATTGGGAAAAACAACACGTAAACATCTGCAAGGATACATTTCCTTTTTTTCAAAACCATATTTGGAAACGAAAGTACTTTGAAAATGGTTCGTGGCACGAAAGCGAAAGTAATGAGACATGGAAATTCATATATTTCGAAAACAGGTGATCCATGCTTCACCCCACGTTCCTTCCTGGCAATAATAGGACCATTCACTCGACTTTACGTGGTAATAAGTATTATAGTTTGACAAGCAGAGCTCGCGAGGGGTCGCGATTCAGATACGTCCTATCGATAATAGAACCGCAAATTCTACCGGGAAAGTTGTTCGTAAACACACACACAGATATATATATATATATATATATATATATATATATATATATATATACCAATCGAAGGAGGTACTGCGGTTTTAGAGACGTTTCCAAGTCGAAAGTACCTTAGGTGGAGAGGAAGAGCCTTATCCATATGTCAGATCGCAGTTCGAATAAAAGTTCGGCACGAAAATTGGTTGGGAATAAACTTGCAATAAATATATAAAGATATATACGTGTGCAATCTAATATCCTCATTTCCAAGGTGCACAGCGTCCTCTGATACTGAAAAGAAATGTAAGAAAATTGTACGGCATATATTGCGTCACACTCGAAAGCTTTCGCTTAAATAATTCTTACGTGAAGTCTCTAATTATCGAGATAATCGATTAAAAAATGTCCCCAATAATTTTCGTTTTACTTCCGACACCCTTAAGCCCCGTTAAACCACTTCGGAAAATTATGAAAACAATGATTCACTCAAAATATGTTGTGTTCGATAATTTTGGTATAAAACATTTTTATGTACAGCAAATATTTTCGTAGTTATAACATCGTGAAAAAGCACGGATGGGGAAAGAGAACTAGTTGCTTAAATTGGGGTTACCCCTTTATACAAGTATTCCAAATTTTTTAAATTAGTGTTCCTTTCATTTACTTTTTAGTTTTCGATTTAAATTAGTTTTCATTTCAGATTATTTTAAAGGAACTACTTTTACGACATATTTTGCTCATTACTGATCGAAATGTTCGACAGTAGCGGATTTTTTGCTGTTTGAAAAATTGTATTTTTGAAGAGACGGAAATCGTGAAATAATATCAGATGTTTGTTCGTTTTAGAAATATTATTCAAAAAATGAATAGTTTGATTTCGGGAGAAACAACCGTGGTCGTTTTGACATGGAATACCTCTTATATGATGGATATGGAGATTGCAAGAAGCACATAGACGATCATTGAAGACGTGCGATAGCTATCTGTATCTATTCACCTGTTGTCTGATATATTCCAAAGCCTCTGTAGTCCAGAAAAACTACAGACACTGTCTGGTACCAATAATGCATGGGGCGTTCCATCGTAAATTGACGATTCAATGAAACCTTCCTCTTTTTTTTATTCCAGACGATAGACCAATCATTCGACTCCAATTTTAATGTTTCACGCAAATGTTACTTTTACAAAATTTTATTTTTTCAATCACATAAAAATATATACTTTTTCAAGCATTACTATATGTTTCCAAAATTTCGATGTTTCGTGCATTTTTAAGTGATTTTCTTATTTTTTGCAAGTTATAAGCTATAACCTTTATTTAACTTGATATTTTGATACAAAATGGAAAATTGACATTTCACAATATTCCCTTAGAACTCTGAAATTTTGCAAATACATCTCAAAAGTGACAAAGCTCGGTTTAACTTAACCCATTTGCATCCAAGTACGGAATAATCCGCGATTTTCAACCGAATAATCCGCGCTTGGATGCAAATGGGTTAAATAAAAAAAATTCACAATATTTCTAACTTTTCATGTCACGAAAGCAATAGAAAACTAAAAAATAGAAATTAATTGATGTGTGAAAACATTATGAAAATATAAACAAGGCTTTGATTTACCAAAAAGTAGAAAATAAATGTCATTAAAAATAAAAGTTTAAAGTTCCCAAAATTCATTCTACTACTTCTAGACATACAATCTTTGATAAATAATCGACATATAATGTTTAACTGGCAACTATTAAATTAAAATATAAATGTTTTTAATAACCGAGGCTGGTGGTTGGGCGGTCGGAATGTGGCTCAGGCGATCACCGAAGTTAAGTAGCGTCGGAAAAGGCTGATACTTAGATCGGTGACCCCTTTACCGTACTTTGACTGGCGCATCGACCAGTCAGCGGGATGCCGATTTTTCTGAGGCTTTGGTGTACATACTTTAACAAAAAGTCAGTACACCAAGGAATCAGAAGAATTACATGGTTGTCTATACCGGCACGGGTTATCCACAGTTTTCCCGTGCCCTTGGCAAATGCGGTATAGTGTAGCGTAAGTGGGCTGCGGCCGCAATGGGGGTTAGATTCTGGTGAGGTATTGAACAGGGAAGAAAAATGGGGGAACAGAGAAGAAATGTAAAGAAAATTTAAATAGCGAGAAAAAAGAAGGAAACAGATAAAAGCGCTAATAGCGCGTACTAATGAGGAAGAAATCATTATAACTGTAGTAAGCTACGAAACAACCTAAGATTTCTTTTTGAAAAACCCGAAATTGAATATGTACGCATGTATAAATTCTCTAATTATTATTGCGCCAAATCCAAAACGGATAATAAAACTGAAACGATAAAATTGATGACACGTTGAAAAAGTTAAGCACCTTAAGCTTTATTTAAAGTCACATACAGTTAACTTTACAAAAAAATAGTTGTTACATTTTAGTACAGTAAATAAAAACTTCTTATTTTTTATATGTTTTGCGCATCTATTTTTTACATTGTGAATTAATTTTGAGGAAATAATACCAGAAATATCATTCGGCGGCCGATTTTATAAATTTTATCTGGGATAGCCCATATATGTGTGCGAACGTCTCCAGTACCAACGTTTAGAAGTTCGGAGATGTAATAAATAAATGAGCGAAGTGAAATCGCGAATGCAAAGTTGCAAATCGTACTTGTGTGCGTGTTGGTGCACACGCATGGATTTATCATGACGCTAATTTGATCTAATCAACCGACAAGGTCGAGACTATCGTGTCGCCCTAATGCGGACGCCATGGAAGCTGGGCGGTTAAAATTCTCGTCGAAACTTCATTTACATTTGTAACGAAACTATATAACAAGAAGTAATTGGACAGGACGTTGTGATAAGTGAGACAAAAAACTAAAACATAATTTTATTATTACTTCTTTAATAAGGAAGATAAATAAATAATTATTTTTTCAAATATTTTGTATTATTTCTTATGAAATTTTTGGTCAACAATAAAAACAAAGAATTTAATAAAAAATAATAAGAAAGAACATTTTATTTTTATTTATTTATCTTTCTTATTCAATGTTTCTTTCTCATTATTTCTTATTAATCTTTTTGTTTACAGTTTTGCTAAAATTTCATGGTCGGAGCATTCTACGAGGATGCAAGTGAGTGCATTTTATTGGGTGCATCCTGAGATCGAAGATTGTCGAGAAATTTGCTTCTTTTTATGCTTCGTTCGTAAAATTCGTAACAGATAATTTATTGAGAATTTTTCTTTTTCTCGAGTGCAAGAAAGTTGCGAGTGAGATAATTTTTCTAATAAACTTTTTGCCGGAGTGCGATCGAGATATCTCTGCGAAATGCACTTTTTGGGAAAGGATAGAAGTGCAATAAAATAATGAGAATCTCTGCAGGATATACGTGTAAATTGTGAGATATAATTAATTTAATCAGTTTACAAAAAAATAAACATTTCTACAGTCGTTCAGGAGAACCCAGCGCTACTCCATGTCTTACAGTTTTGAGAAATCCATCAATAGATTTCTACACTTTATATGGTGCGACTTTCATTGGACTACCTATCATTAGACACCGAGTTACCTGAATCGAAATTGACTGACTGTGTCTCAATTATTTAGCTTCGAGAATTTCGTTACATTTCTATCGATAACATCGCTACAATTTTTGATATTCGTTTTATATGCTATGCACTTTTTTTATATCAAATCTTCGCAGACTACATATTTTATTTTAAAAAGTATGTGTAATTTCGATACTATAGTTCTATTGATTTATGTAATAAATTATAAATTATAAGTTTTTGTAATTTTTTAATTCAATTTTATTTTATTTCAAAAAGGATTAATTTAATTTAATTCAATATAATCTTTGTTATACAACACTATATTCTTAAGCAAAATTCTTAATTTTTATTGCTATTTTTTATTGCCGAAATGGTCAAGTGTTCGTAAACGCTTCAAGAAAACGTGTATCAATTTCTTTCAAATATGCACTTTTTATTTTATTTTTCATGCCCATATCTTTCGACAACAAATTACTGCGATTTATGTTTTTATTTCTATTTTGATTTCTACCAAAATGATGTGTGATTTGTTTGCGCAAACTATCGATTCTTTGTAAACACTTTAAGAGAGTATATTTACCGATCTTTTTAAATAATTTACTTTTCATTTTAAACAAATTCAGTAAACTCAATACGAACAATTTAATATAACTTGAAAGATCAAAGCAAATTAAAGCATTGGCTTTTGAAAGCAAAGTGAATAAAAATGTTTACTATTTTTAAATAAATAAATTATGAGATTCACTTCGTTTCTGTTTTTATTTCAACTGGAATCCCACTTGATTTCTTTATTCTGATGAAAATTGTATTTCATTTCGAACGAATTTTCTTTCGTCACAATCTTTCTTCATTCAACAAATCTTAATTCCTTTAGTTCTCTATTTATTCGTTCAGGTTGTTCCACCGTTGATTCAGCAAGGATCGACAAGGTCGCAAATCTGACTCGTGAAAAATCTCAGTATCCGAGGATTCTCGTGCCTTTCGAATTTAATAACAGTGTCTCGCCCTCGATATGCAAGCAATAATAACGCGATGTATTTTCTGCGCTACAAGAGGGCTCCGCACCGGCACAAACCAATTACCCGACAAACTCGGGATTCCTTGCGTGCATCGTACACTTTCACACCTTTCCTATATTGCAACAAATCCCTCCTCCTCCTCCTCACTCTTCTTCCTAACACAAATGCACATAAGAGAGCTCATATATGCCATAAGGATATGGGAGTGAACGCTTCGATATACAATTAAAAAACTATCGAATTTCTCCGATGCTGATTTTTCGCTAAACGTGTGTGTGCGCATATATACACACACACACACACACACACACACACACATATATATATATATATATACATACGTAAGTAATTATTGCGATACGCTCAAGGATATTCAGATTTAATTGTTACGGAAATTACACTTGTATATGTAAACCGATTTTCAACGCGAACGGTGTGTTACCCAGCAGCCAGTTGATTGACGCATCAACATCAACCCATTATCCACACCATTATTCGTAACTGAAATATTGTTTTGGTTAATCGATCGAATGATCCTGTAGCGGGTCATCGAAGTATAAATCTTTACTAATCGTTGCCTCGATCGATGAATACGTCCTTCCGGGCACGAGTCAATCAATGATAAATGAGCGAAACGAGAGCAAGACATTATATGATGAATTACCGAAGCGAGCGATTTATAAATGTGTTTTTTAGGAAAATGGCGATAAGAGGAGGATGGGGGGAGGGTATTTGGGAATTGATTATGTACAGGGTACAGGCCGATCGTAATTCGCTTAATGTCTTGAAAAGCGTTGTTTTAGAGGTTATCTGATAATCAAACTAAGCTTTGACATTTGTCAAAGATCGACCCCAATTTTGACCCCTTTTTAGGGGTATTTACCACGCCATTTCTGGCACAGGCATCGGGAAACTGCGGAAAACCTATGCCGGTACAGCAGGTCCCAAGTTTACCTCCCGGCCGCAGAACGAGTTCCATCGAAAAATTTCAAAGAAAAATCTCTGCCGCTACTGGGTTTTGAACCCATGACCTCCCAATTCGCTGGCAAGCCTTTACCCACACGATTAACGGATCAGTTTTATTTAAAAAGTAATTATCATAATATATTTTTTGATATAATTAGATGATATATTATAATGAAAAAATTATGTTATATTTTCAAAGCAATAAATATACATTCAAAGCAATAATAATAATAGTGAATTATTACTATTATCATAATTTATTTATTTGTCTTAGACGATTAAAACAGATTATTAACATTTAATTTACAAAAAAAAGTTCTGGATAAAAAAAAATGCCAGACTGTGAATTTGGGTCATCCAAAATATAAATACTGGGTACTTGAACCCAATGGGGCCCCATTGGAATCCTGTTATCTCGATTCGGCAAATTGGCAGATAATCAGTAGCGGGGCAATTCAGATATCGATTTCGCCGGGTGCTTCGTAGATGCAAATATGAAATCAATGATAAACTAAGCTTTCTACTGAAAGTCTAATTTGATATCACAATGATAATTGCTTTCACCCTGTCCCGTCTGTCCAGTTCTATAGGTGCAAAGTTGGAAAAGTATTACAAGTGACGTTCGTCGAAAAAAAGAAAAATATAAAAACCCAATAAGAAAAAAACATACGCTCTCAGACACACACGATCACACTCTCTCGGAGACATATGGACTGAGTCCGGAAATGAGACGACTCGATAACAGCTTTTGCTTTCTAGTAACGGTATTACGAACCTATCGGTTCGTAAAAAAATGATACTTTCTCTGTATACGAATTTTTCGCCGGCCCACACGACTTATTAATTGCCGATCTTTTGATCGCGATTATTATTATTAATTAAGTATACATCGAAATATATCGTTCGAAACTTTAATTAATAGTTCACGCGCGGAGCCGATAAATAGAATGATCGTGCATAGAGTTCCGTGTACTAACGTTTATCGTTTGAATCACCGCCCGATCATTATCGATGTGCACATTAATAAATAAATTGGCAATAAAAATAAAAATGGGAACTGTAATAATTATATTACGAGTAGTAGTAGGAGCAGTAGTAATCATAATAATAATAAATAATAAGAGATCATGAAAAAAAACAAATTTTTATAAACATTTTTGTATTAAATTGAATTATTTGATTATTATTATTATTATATTGCAGAAGTAATATTATTCTAATATATATTTTCGTATAATAATATATATATATATATATAATATATTATTATTAAAAAATATATTATTATATTTTCAGAGAAGTAAATATACAATAATAATGAAGTTGATCATCATTTTTTTACTTGGAAATTTAAAAATTAATAATAGTAGTAAATCTTTACCACTATAGTTATTTATTTATTTGTTTTTGACTATTAAGACAGATTATTAACATTTAAAATTATAATGGCATTTAGGATAGAAAAGAATGTTCTGGAACAAAAAAATCCTCGACTTGAAATTTAGGTCATCCGAAATATAAATGGTGGGTATATGAACCCAATGGGACCACCTATCATTGGTTCTAATCTTAAGGACACATAGAAGTTCGACAAATCCTACCGCATTTTCGAAATCCGATTTCTCATCGACGATTAAGATTTTCCTTTATCCTCTAATTTTATAATAACAAATGTTTAATTTATAGAAAATCATGCTGTAAGACATTTCGACGATATCTCTCGCACTCGAGTGTCAGGTGACACATCTCCTACGTCTTTGATGGTAGTCAGAGTCGAAAAATGAGTTGTTATTCCGGTAGTTCACCCATCGAATGTAGGACCCCCTTAAGTATAATATTTCTGTCCGTTAGGGTATCGTTGTTGTAACGTTAGAAGGAACACAGTAGGTTTTCGTTGACAATAGGGGCCCCGTGTGGATGTCGAGTGTTGACTGACACGTCTGCCTATCTAATCTCCCATTCGTTCGTTTTTCGAGTCGCGGGTAAGTTTCATCATTACCGTCGTTGAACTTTTGTAACAAGACTCGAGCAGAAACTTTTTGTATATTCTCTTAAATGTTATTACGCACATTTCGCTTTTCCTCTTGATCCTATTGTAGCTCGTTTGCAGCAGGCATACCGATCTGTAAGAATGGCAAAATGGCTGATCGAGCCACTAACGATCGATCATTATTTGGTAATTATTCGTAAAGTTTCGTGACTTTTCCTAAACATAGCGGTAACATTCAATTTTTGCAATTTGTTAATTTACGAATTGTTAATTGGTGTTGAAATACCATAAATAATGGTGTTACGTCGGGAAACCCATCTTTGTAAACTTCCAATTGTTTTTTAAATAAAACATCGCCTACGATTGTTTTTTTGCGATTTATCGCTTTTTTGTAGTATAAATAGTTACGTTGGGGCGAGATGGTTTTTTGCGTTTCACATTTTTTTTACAATTTTTCCTCGATATCGTGAACGTAAATACCATATGGGTGGCTATACTCCGGAATTTTATTTTAAATAACCGTATCCCGATTTCCCTGAACGATTTTACGCATACTTTTAAATTATTGTATTCTCGAACGTGGAATATTTTAGTAGTGATGTACCAATGGAACGAATAATGGCTAAAACAAAAAATAGAAGCCCCGAAGATCGCAAATTTTGACAACTTTTTTTTCAAATGTATCTTTTTTCGTGAGAAAATCTGGAACGTCAAAAACTGTGTCTCCTTAAAATAACATCATTATTTACACGACAAAATAGCGATAAATCGCGAAAAAAAGGAACCGGACACTGTTTTCAGGAAAAGTTACAAAATTATATAATTAGCCATTTTTTTTAATGACAATTAAATAAAAAATTAAAAAGCAGAAATAAAAACATTAATTACACTTTCATAAACGTTTACATAATAAACGCAAAATATCTAATCAGGCCACAACAAGCAATCATTTTTTATCATAAATAAATAAAATAAACAAAAAGAAAATTTTGATGGAATTAATTAGTACAATAAATTTAGTACAATAAATAAAACTTTCGTTTTGGTCCGTGCATCAGACGTAACTTGGAATGCAAGGGGAATTATGCTAAAACTGAGCGAGTATTGATCGGATTCGTCATCGGTGATCACCCATCCCTCTTATTCACCTTTGCTCAATGTTTCGTAAACGAGTTTTGGTGGAAACACAGAAATGTATAGAACGTCGAGGGTGTCTCGTAGCAACCCAGCCCTTCGAGGTAGGCAATTTAAGACTAATTGGTTGGCGAGTATTGTTCAGGTGCGACTGGCGAAGACATTGCGAAAACATTGAAATTATTATTATAGGAATATATTTTTATTATTATTGCTGTCATTTCTAATATTCCTATAGTTATATTATAATTATAGGTAATATTATATTACCAATGGTAACGAGTAATGCCATGGGTATAATCATCGACTGATTATATCAATTACATCATAGATATAGGGGAGATAAGCCTTAAGAGAAAATTTCAGAAAAATTGGTTTAAAAGTTAGCTATATTATTTTTTTCTCCCCAAAGGTCCATTGCTAAATGCTTTTGAATAGAGCATGGTTTGATTGATGAAAAACCGAAAAATCGATTACTTATAAACAAATTACGAAACCTCTACGAATGCCCGCTTTGCCCAAGGAGGGCACCTAAAGCGGGCACTCGTTTAGGGCCAAGCGAGCATGGGTAAATTTTATCCATATATTACAAAATCTTTAGAAAAAGAACAGCCATACTATGCCTCTCCATTAATTGGAATAAAGGAAAAAATCTGGATCTATGTTCCAACAAAATTAGCAGCAATAATGTCATAATTTTAATATTGGAAAATAAACTTCAATGAACTTTTTCACTCATTACGAACAAAATATCTTCTCACTTATTAAATATATTTTCATTTATTAAGAACACAGATCTTTTAACAAATTTAGCAACGACAATTTTAACTTAACAACGGCTTTTAATAAATTTAATGACGACAGTATTAACGCGTTTATTTTAACTACATCATCATTAACTTTTCATAATCTAATCACACTTTCCAGTTCCATAAGGAGTATTTTTGGTGTATATCCAAACTACCTATTTAACAGAAAATAAAATAAAATAATTTTATTGCTATGTTTTTGGCAGGTCGCCTTAATTTTTGCACTTCAAGGAGTGCTTGACGCATGATTGAGGGGGCCCATGAAGGCTTGCGAAGTTTTTTTTTGTGTTTATTTGCCATCTAAAAATAAAAAAACCATAGCAATTTATATTTTAATATAGTGGGCGTGGCAAAGCGGGCGCGTGCCCGCTTTACCCTGCCCGCTTTGCCTTTTTCGACGCTTGAAATATCCAAACAAAATTTAACTTCAAAATGTTAAAACACATGGCATTTAGTTCAACTTGCTTACAGCCAGATAACCACTTAATAACTACAACGTATTGATTATGGCATTGTGAATACCAAAAAAGTGAAAACACATGATACATACCTTGCAATATTTTTCAAAAACACGCCTAAAACATTTTTTCATCGCAAATCGTAGTGTCATGCTCAGAGGCGAACTCGACGAATGACGCGAGGTGTGCGGACCGAGGGGATTACTGTTACATGTTTAAGAGCGCGCACTTTTTAAAAATGGTGATATTAACGAGAGTGCCCGCTTTAAACCCATCTCCCCTAATCATCGTTTAATTCAATGATAGTCGATAGAAAATTATAATTTATAATTATATAACGTATCATAAATAAAATCATGGATGTTATAGTTATTATTATTGCAGTAATAAGTACAACAACCATCATAATGACTGTAACAACAACCTTAATATAACAGCAACAACATTAATAATAATAACAAAAGATATAATAACTTTCGTCATCATTATCGTTATTATCGATTATTATTACATATTACATAATTTATATAACTCAATCGTTATTTTATTACTCTGTTCAGAGTTATCATTATCACGATTATTAGCCCTTTACGGTGCAAGGTCATTAAATTTGTTGGTTTTATTGATACTAGATGGTAAATAGGTTATTATTAACGGAAATAATCATTTTTAAAAAGTTATTAAAAGTTAAGTATTTATTATTCCAAAAAAACTGCATATTTTATTGCATATTTGCCCCAAAACAAAATCTGTCTAAGAAATTATAAAAAAATGATTTTCTAGAAAAAATATTATTGATTATTGAAATACATCCTCTTACCTCTTACTTGTATCGATTTCAACAGCCAAATATCACTATTTCACCAAAAAATATTTTTTCGTAAACGAGCTTGAAGAACGCGAAAGAGACTTGTACTCGTTCGTCACTTACATCCAACAGAAATACAAGTATCGCCATCTAGTGAGCTTGTTTGTTACTAAATCGTTAGAATGCTTTGTTGCCTATGTACAACATCGAGTAAACTCGGTCTATCGCCATTTGGTATATTTTTACTTCTATTTGAATGGTATGCTGCAGAAGTACAACATGACTCCATAAAGGGTTAGGATAACGTCTATGATTATTAAAATGATCATACCATCATTATTATTATGTTTCCATCTTTATCAAATTTATAATCAATATTCCAATTAGCATAATTAATCTTGTCGTTATTGTTATTTATAATTTATTTATGGGCGTTGCCGTAAATACAATAAAATACCACCGAAATAAACAAAATAAAGTCGTCGATCACTCGAAGTATTTTTTTGAATCTGATTCTAATGAATATTTCAATTCAAGACGTGAGATCTCAATTGAAATTGAGCATTAATGTGTAATCTCGTGTTCTTCGTATACATCCTCGAGCTTGCGTCTCAACGAAATTGGCTGGGGTGTACTCTCGACCTTTGGAGCATGATCGGCCAATCGAGCGAGTATTCCTATTTCGTTGCGTGGTACGTTACGTGTACCAAGGGCGGAGACGCGTTTTGAGACTGTATTTCGAATTAAACGCGCACGAGTATGTATTGAGTGACGAAACTGATCGGCCCCTGATTAAAATAAAAATATCTCGTCTCCCCGAGCCGAAGACTGTTTCGTAACGAGTTGGAATTTTTTTGGGCTTATCACTTCGAATCAACGATCGATTATTTTGCTCCTCTTTCGTTCGAGCTTTTGTTCACTCTGCCTTCATTATTCGAAAGAATTCAAACTCTTTTCTGAAAACTATGCGTCCTAGCGATAATCGCCCATTTCAAGATTTTGAAATTTTTATATCCGGAGAGTTGAAAGTTTTCCTCAGAATTTGTTCTCCAGTCATTCAAAAAATCACAGTTTGATTCCTTTTTTTTATTGTATAAATGCACTGCAAAGAAAAAAATTGCATGCAATTTTATTCTTTCGCTAAAATTTGAAAAATCGATTTTTTTCGAATACGAAATTTTTTTTCAATTCCAAAAAAATTACTATGAACTTTACTAAAAAAGAACTGCCATCAATACAGAACATATTATATTTTTATGTAATATAATATGATGAATATAATCAATCATTGCATTTTTTAATGATATCTTATATCACTTATGGAAAAAATAAATAATGAATAGTAGCGACCGGACGTTTTTAGTATTCAATGATGATTTAAAACGATTGTCCCATATAGCTTTGCAATTCTATTTATTTTTAACGTTCATCGAGGCTAAAAAAAGATTTGAAAATCTAGCTCATAATAATTTCTTATAATTAACACGTTAAGCGCCACGCCGAATTTGCGTGCCTTTCCGTTCAGGCCACAGTTAGCCGTCAGGCGGGCCCTGCCGGGCCGCTCGCCGATAGGCTAGCCAGAGTATAAACAAATGTCGGGTAACGTAATCCGGCTGGGGTTTGCCTTCGTATGTTTACCTCTCCACTTGTAGATAAGATGCACTCGAGGGCCTAACATTTTCAAATCGCAATAAATACTTTGTATATACTTTGTATATACTTTGTTTATATCCGTATAGTCCCTTCTCCGTCGTAGTAGAGAAAACCCAGAAAAGCGAGGCCTAATAACGCCCAAACGCGTAAG
>JAPYZI010001920.1:0-46427 GCA_030523105.1 Ophioninae sp. A BG-2022a | reverse complement strand
GAGATATCGATACGAATCCAACGCCATTATCTAAGTTAGGCAAAAACCTTTTCCAAACCCACCAATTGAATCCCCATAGCCTACGAGAAGGCCATCCTATGACCTTTTGAAATATCGTGATTTTTGAGATTCTGGAAAAGCGGCCCAGAAGGACGAAAAAAATTTTTTTTCCGTTTTATAAGTATTAAAAGGGTGTATTTGATCGGAAATTTTCCGCTGATTACGAATATGCCCGAGTTTTTGCCGAAAGTACAAAACTAGACTGGGAAAATGCAAAAAACGTTTCTAGAAAATATTTTGGACATTTTTCCCTGCTTGCTGCTTACGGTAGCAGCCGTAGCGACGGAAGTTCCGACTTCGCGAGGTGGGGTAAAAAACCCAAACATCGATTGACCAGAAGATTTACGAAATTTGTAGTTTCGGAATATTAAAATTCGGAATTTCGAGCCTTCCGGTCAATCGAAGTTCGGGTTTCCTACCCCACCATTGGATATTTGTTTAATAAAAACGATTTATAATTATTAGGAACGTTCAAGTAAACTAAATCGTTGAACTAACCTAAAAATTGGTCTTTTCCGGAATCAGTCGAAGTTCGTATTCAAAGAAAGGCTAAGAATCGGGTGAAACGTAATTTCCGAGTGGAGCACGAAAGCGTTCGAGGTAAACAGGAGAAACAATCAAAAACAGAGACCCCCATAACCGAAGGCAACCATTCAGAGCTGATTTCGTTGTTTTCTTTTTTCGCGTACTCGTAAGGCCTTGAAGGACCTGTCATTTGTCGGGATTCCGACCACTTTACATTCGCTTTTTCTTTTACACGACCTTCCTTTCTCCGTCTCGTGGCTTTTTCCTTCTCGTATATCGCATCTGAAGTTGACGACCTCTGGAACTAATTCCATTCCGCCCCACCATCACTTTCGATTAAACGATGCAATTCGTGGCTCGTGAAAGGATCGCGCTCCCACCTTTCTTTTTCTTTTTTTTTTTATTATTATTATTGGAATCGCTTTCGGCCTTTTGGCATTTCTTCCTACGGTCTACGTTTTATGGACCTTGCCACAATTATCTTTCGAGCATTTTTTTTCTTTCGCAACCAATTTTCTGCTCGTTTGTTTCTGAAATGAAGGTTTTTCCTGGAGTGATATTTCTGGAAAATTAAATTCAACGAAGAATCTGGAAAATAATAATGAACGAAAAAAAAACTTCTTAGAATATGAAGTATGTTTTTGGAGAACGAAAAATCTCTCTAAAAATAAAGTATCTCTCTAGAAAATTATGAATTTTCCTAGAAAAATATCAATTTCCCTAGAAAACGAAGTAACTTGATAAAAAATATAGTTTTTTTTTCTTGGAGATTGAAGAATCTTTTTAGATAATAGAGTATCCGTTGAAAATGAAATATCTCTCTATTATTCAAAGTAATGGAGAAGATGCAATCGCCAATAACTGGTCATTGGCATCCGATGGTTCGTAAGGTTTCTCTCGATCTACCTGCCGCGCAAATCTCAACCCACTAATCCCATTTGCGTGGGCTAGAATTACGACAGAACGTATTTCAGTTTACGCGTAAAGAGTCTCTTTTGTCACCGATCAAATGGATAATAAAGGCGATATTTCTCGAACGCGAGAATTAATGCATTTGAAATTATTCTGAAACGTGGAAACGTTGTGAAAATGAGATAACTTACGACGTATTGTATAAATTGAATGGTAACATCGAGAAATCATCATTACATATAATATTGTATGTATAAAAGCACGAATTAATTTTTAAAAAACTTGACGTTGTCATTTATGTCTATTTAGAATCGAACGATTCGTTTACCAATTAGCAAAGAAATTACCGTATCTTTATTTGAATCATTTTCAAATAGGGAAACAGAACAATCCCAAAAAACCCGTTTTTTCGTTAAAAAAAAATACTAGAAACTATAATTTCCAATTTTTTAATGACAAAAATTACAATTGCTTAATTAGCTAAAAATTACATAGTAGTTTTCATCGTTAGAACACTTGAGTTTTTAAAGTTTGCATCGTTGGAATGCAACGATTGGTTTTTTTTAATTTCTATTCTCATTACTGGCTAAAATTATATTTTGTAAATTTACATTGCACGTAAATAAGTATTCTAAAAACAATATTTCGTTTTCGTTCCTGGAATGTGTGAAAATAAAAAACAAATGGAAATTTATATACAATTATTAATACCATTTTTTGGGAAACTGCAAAAAATCATTATTTTCATTCGGTTCCAACGATGCAAAATTCAACTGCATGAAACACAATGATTTTCTCTTCTTAATTTTTTGTTTCTTAATTAATTCTTTTGACCTTTTTTAATTTTGACCTTCTTTATTTTTTTATTGTCATTATAATTACTTTTTTGCAAAATTCGGTAAAAAAACTCGAACTAAAATTCGTAAACACATGTAACTAATAATTAGCAGCCAAAATTGTTGAAAATAAAATTCAATAATTAAACGTAATTAATTGGGCCCGGTGAAAGGGTGATTTCAAAATTCTGGTTCAAGAATTCCTCGTAAATCTGAAGCCGAATCCTGAAGATATTAACAAAAGTGACGTTTCAACAATAAGATTTATTAATACATCGATTTATATGCGCTTCATTAGTATCCCCCTTGAACGGTTTTTATATATATCCAGTCGAAGAACGTTCACGTATCTCTGCACGTTGAAACAGCTCACATTGTTGCAAAGGATGATGGAGCGTCACGGCGCAGCCGCGCCTGTTGATTACAGCAGCCGAGATTCTATTCACCGGAGAAAGTGTTAGCATCGCTTCTTCTCGGAGATTATATACGAGCCTCGTTTAGGGACTCCGAGCTAAAAGCTACCATGCACAATCGCCAATAAGGGCATTCTGGTCTTAAGGGGTTAAGCTATTGTCATAAACAAAACGTAAAGAAAAAATTCACCTTTTAAGAAAAGATATTATTTAATCATTCGCTTAAGTATTTATTAATTAGTAGATAAAAATGTATGCCGAATGTGGCAAAAAATTCAATTTCAATTTATAATACGAATAGTTATAAACAATTCGTAAACAATTTTTTTTCTCGAAAATTTGACAATTTGATCTTCACTTGTGTTTCTTGAAAGTAAAATTACTTTTCAAATTTTTTGAAAATTCCCGAAACATTTTCTATTAAATCAACCTCTATAATTCGTTTTTTAATTTCTATTTTTTCATTATTTTCCAAAATTACATTTTATTGATTCAAATTTCGGGTAAAATAGTATTCGTAAAAAAAAAAATACGCGATTTTCTCTTTATTTTCACGAATAGTGATCGGTGCTAAAAATACGTTGAAAAAAAAAAAAGAAAACGAAAATCGAGAGATCAACCAAAACGTGTATTTTCGCTATTCGTAATTATCAGTCTTATATAATAAGTGATCACGTATAAAAATGCCAATCGCTCGATAATCGCGGAGAAAAAGAATAAGGAAAAAAAAAAAACAAGAAAAACGAAATGAAAAAGTCGTTCGTAATATCACGCAATCGTGAAAGCATGGATTGTTTCGAATGATTGGGTGACATGGCATACCGCGTACAATGTTACCCTAAAGGCGATACCGACGAATGCCTGGCGAATACTATTTACGGTCGAGCCTCGGGATGTACGAAACGAGATCAGAGTCTCCCGAGTACTCGTCTAGACTCTGCTCCGACTTCTTTTTTTTTTTTCCTTTTTTTCTTTTTTTTTTTTTATCTCCGTTACCTGACCGTAGTTGCTTCACCGAGTCAGGAAAAACCAGACGAGAAGCCGCGAGAAATTGAGCACGGAGTCACTCAGCCGCGGTCCGCTCTGTAATGTCGTAAAAATTCCTTTTGTGCATAAAACAGCGAGGAAACGGGGATTCGCGACAACGAGCTTGACTTCTCAATGATCCACATTTTTCCATTTTTTTGTTGCGACTGTCAAAACGAGACTGAGAAAATTCGAAGATAATTTTGGGAAAGCCAAATTACGTTTGTTTCCGGTTTGGGTTTGTTTGGGTTTTATGAACTTCGAAGAAAACCTATGAAGAGTTAACGTTTAGCAATATCTCGATCATTGGGGTAAACAATTTTGCAACGATCTTGTACGGGTTGTTTTTTTTTTTTTTCTTTTTTTGTTCACCTCGCCGTATGCGAAAATGTTGAAAGTGGATAACCGCTTAATTAGCCTGCGTTATCATCAATCCAGCTGGCTGACGAAACGTCGTATTTTTACTGCTTTGACCAGCCGGAAGTTATTTTGAGGTTAGGATTTATCAAAGTGACTGTTCGGAGGTACAGGAAATCATTTGAGATTAGAAAAATTGAGTTTACTTTTGATTTATTGATGATGGAACTCGAGGGAAAAAGAAAATGTCATTTAAGATTAGGTAGATCAATTTGATTTTTCTTTAGCTGATAAAGCCACTAGTCAAACGAGAAAAACCTAATTTGAGGTTAGGAAAATTGATTGATTTTTTGATTTTTCTTTGCCTGATAAAAGCTAGTCAAACAAGGAAAAACTGGTTTCAGGTTAATGAACTTAAATCGAATTTTAATTGAACGAAGAAAATACTATTTGGACAAGACAAAAAGTCTCGTAACATCGAGTAACAGTTTGAGGCATTTACGTTTAAGAAATTACGGGTTAACAATTTTAAAAACTTCTTTTTTTTTTGTTGCACCTGTTGAGTCAATAGTCCCAATAGTCCCAGTTTTTTACCCAATACATTGGGTAAAAAACATCCCAGCCCATTTTTAACCTCGAATTGCATTTTTTCCAAATTTTTTTTTCGATAATTTTTTTGTTATTAAAAGAATTGAGCGATTCGAAAGTACTTTACGCAGTGTTATAAAAAAAAGGTTGAAAATAGACTGTACAATTTTTTAAAACCTTTTTTTGCAATTTTTAGATGATTTTAAATTCGCCAAAGTGGATGGGGTGTATCACACCCCGTGTGACTATTATTATACGTTATTATTAGACGGTGCGACTATAGGGGGTTAAACATCGAACCGGTAGTGTCTCAGCTGTACCAATAGATTACGTTAGCTTGGCAGCGTGTTGACGACTTTCCTGGTTCGTCATTAATATGAAGATATTTTATTGGCGTAACCGTACGGCAGAAGTGCTCGGGGACACGTAAATGGTATTGTATCGACGTTACGACGCTTGGAATATTCTCTCGGAGCTCATAATTTATAATCAACGTTTATCGTGATGTACGTGTGTTTTTTTTTTTTTTTTTTTTTTTTTCTACGAACGAACAAACGCTGGTTCAACCGTATCAAACGTTTGAATAATGTTTTCCTCGCTGATCGGAACGCTTGGAAATTTTCCTACGACGTTTGACGAACGTAGATAAGCTCTTGACGCAATAACCAGGTGAATGTTCTATCACCGCATTTTTGGTAAATAATCATCCTCGTGTTCGCTCTTTACTGATCGATGCTGTTACACTTATTAGAGATTCGAAACATCCGGTATTCATCCGTTCATTAGCCCTTTAAAGTCGGAAATGATACTCTCGGAAAATTGGCTATAGAAATTGGTACAGCTCCTCTTTTGGTTGATCTTTCGATATCGATAAAATATTTGATAAATTTCATCGATATCGATTTGGGTTTTGGAAAAATGACGTTGAAGTTTTTTGGGTAATTGTTTTTTTGGTAATAACTTTGAATTTTTTGAACAAGAAGCCTTGTATTTTTTTTTTTTTTTGATTGTTAGTGTTTGGAAAGTATTACAAACGATTTTTTAGAATTTTCGTTGGAAATTTAAGTTGAATTTCTTTGAATTTCCTTTTAGAAAAAATGACGTTCACTAATTTGGAATTTTCTTTTGGGAAAAATAACGTCCTTTTTGGAGTTTTCGTAAAAAATAACGTTGGATTTTTTGGAATTATTTTTTGTAAAATATAAGGCTGGATTATGTTTTTATTTTTTAATTTACCTCTTCCCATCCCTTCACGGTTGACGAAAGCAAAGGTCCCCGATCGATGAAGATAGCGACAGGTAAATCCATTTAGAAAAGCTTCCTCGTAAAATTTCGATGTACGTGTGCATGCGTCATCAAGAATATTCCTCGTCGAGTTCGCTGCTCTTAAACGGATTGAAGCTCGGTGATCTTGGTTGTAAATGCCAGAGTGGAAGAGAAAAAGATAAATAGGGGAACCCAGCGTTCGGGGAATTGAAAAGTGTTTTTCAGGTGCGTTTCGGTTACTCGCTGGAATTTCACGTGTTGCACGTAACGATATTACACGACCAGAATAAAACACACCCACAAGTTGCAGTTGAAACGGATCGAGCAACAGGTGCTTTACGGTTTGACGTTTCGTTCCAATTGTCAATTACTAGATGTGCGCTTCGACAACGACGACCACTCGAAATTTCGAAAATTCCTTTTCGAGTTCTTTTCGTTTCTCATCGGTTCCATATTACACTAAATGCATGTCGGTGATTTTGGTCATTTTCAATTATGAAAGTAGAGATCCCACAGAATTGAAAAATATCATTTATGTTCACGACAGTCTCGATTGGGATAAAAATAATTGAAAAATAAAATATCCTCATTGAAAAAAAAAAAACAAGAAAAAATGAATAAATAAAAATATTATTTGAAAATCCAAAAATAATTGAAAAATATAACGAACAAGATTGAAAAATATAACAAAGAAATCATTTCAAAAAATAACAAAAAAGTAATTGAGAAATAATTATTTAAAGAATAACAACAATAAAAAATTGAAAAATATTGAGAATTCATTGAAAGATTAGTTTTTGCATTGGCTGATATACTTTTTCAATGTCGCGATACCTAACGCCTCTTCGCTGCCCCAATGACGCAAATTCATGCAAGGATTCACTTGCGCAAGGTCGAGAGCCCCTTCGCAGTATGCCAAGCGTAGGAGAAAGAGAAACAGCAATGTACGAGATTGGGTAGGTTCGTCGCGCCTTTGAGGTTTCCCCCCTCTTTCTTATTAACCCTCACCTTCAACCCTCTCCCCCTCATGCAAGTTTCTCTGCTATTAATGACGTTGAAATTTGCACCGTTCGAATCCGACCGCTCTAACTTTCCATTTTTTATTTCCTCATTTTTCATTATCGGCCAAAGCCGTTTGTTTGGGTTTGGAAAAAAAACGTCAAGCAAACCCAAACAAATCCAAAAAAAGTGTTTTTTATATTTGTACCACTTAAAAAAAAACCAAACAACGATTTCAAAATGCAAAAATGTGGAAAGAATACCGAAAAGATTGCTATTTTTTTTACAATTTAAACAAACCCAAACGGAGAATGTTTTTAAACTGCAAGAATGTCGAAAATATTTTGATGTTTTGATCATCGACTGAACCAAATTTCTGCCAAATCATCAAATTATTTCTTTTTCTTTCGTGGGTTGATGAAAAAAAAAAAACTTTTGAAAAATCCTATTCATGGAAGATGCGACGTTCTTCTTGGTCGAATCCTCAGAAGCCTCGTCAAGCCAACGATATCATTCATTCTGCATATTATCGATGCATAAAAGTTGCGTTATGAATATTCTCGACGTGCCAAATTAAAAATACCCGCATTTGCATATTCATACGGAATCAATCGCACAATTCCTTCGAGGATGAAAACTTCATTGACGACGTCCGCAAATTCATGAATTATTTAATAAAAATTCAAAATCCATCGAAACTCGTGTCAAAAATTTGATGAGCAACGATTCAAAGTTGTCTGGAGGCGTATTATAAATAATATTCGGGCTTGAGAAAGTAATTAATATTTGGCAATCGAAAATTATGAAAAAATCGATATAACCTCGGCAATTTCTTTTGGATCAGTGAATTTGAAGATTTTTCGATATTTTTAAAAATTATAAGTTTTATTTTAACACTTTGAAAAATGTTACGTTTTTTTTTTTTTTGGTAATGTAAAAAAAAATCACATTCTTTTAAATTCCGAAACGACAAGAAACGAAAACACGTTTCATAACTACAGTTTAAAATGTCGAAAAAAGATAATGTTAACAATTAAATAATTAATAATCCATTCATTTGCAAAAATGCAACCTTCAATTTACAGTTAATTTCCAGCGACGAAAAAACAACTGACACACAAAGCGCAAAAACAAAAATTTATAAATTAAGAAAATTAAATGACCTTTCAGTTTGATTTAAAAAAAAAACTATTATTTAATTAAAAAATAGTTTGTACGATATTTTTTACGACGATCTTGAAGAAATGAATTTTAAATGCTAATTTCAATAAATAAATGAAAAAATAAATAAATATCTACATTTTTGCATTCAACGATGGAAAGTTCAACGTCATTTAGCAAATCGACGATAATAGAGAAAAAAAAACATGTAAATTAATTCAACTCCGTTGAAATAACGTTCGATTGTTTCACGATGAAATTACACGCGACAATGATCAATTAATGAATAAAAAGCGAGAGCTCTCCTGCCGATCGAGTGTGTAAATCACGACGAGATAAATAATCAAATTACTACCTTATCCACAGGACGAAAAAAAAAGCATACAAGCGGTGGTTATTATTTATTATCAGCGAGTACTGCGGGAGGGATAGAAAATGAAAGGCGGAGGGAAGATATTGAGCGAATACTATTAACGAGACGGATCGTATGGCGCCGTATCGCCGCCGGAGAGAAACGATCAAACGAACACTCGATGTCAGGCCCAGCGTAGTCGCTATTTATGTACTCGAGTATACAGGGTGGAACGATTTTATTGCACGATTAAATTATCTTCGACTCAAATTTCATTCAATTCAAGTTCGACTTGACTTACATTTATTTTGACTTTAATTGTACTTATTTACGTTTCGGTTACATTGAAGATAAATCCTATTCAAATTAAATTGAATTTAATTCCAGTTCGAAGTGAATTGAAGCCAGTTCAAATTAAAAAATGGATTTCAATTGAATTCCAGCCAATGCGAAATTGAACTCAAATTAATTCAAGTTCCAATTGGAACTCAAATCAATTCAAGTTCCAATTGGAACTCAAATCAATTCAAGTTCCAATTGAACTCAAATCAATTCACGTTCCAGTTGAACTCAAATCAATTCAAGTTCCAATTGGAACTCAAATCAATTCAAGTTCCAATTGAACTCAAATCAATTCAAGTTCGAAGTGAATTCCATATGTTTTTCATTTGAGCTGCATTACAGTTAATCCAGCTTCGAATTAAATGGAATTTCATTTCCATTCGACTAAAAGTCAATTCAAGTACGTCTCGACTCGAATTTAATCCGAGTTTGACTTGAATCACACTTCATACTCGTTCAGCTCAAATAAAAATGAACTCCAAATCTTGCTCGTTCATAATTAACTTAATCGAACGATCAAACAAACTGAAACGTAGCTTAACCTTTATTTCAATTAAAATCAACTTGAAATTAAGTTGAATTTCATTCAAGTCTGAGTAAAAAATCCAACGATCAACGTTACCAAGATTTTTAGCGACCCATTTTTAGCGATTCATTTTTGCGCCGTTTTAACCAATAAAAGCTAAGTCGAGAATTCTTTTAAAAAATATATATATATCAAATTCAAAGCGTTTGCTTAAAATCCCGTTGGTAGGAAATCGTGTAGGACGGAAGTTGGCCGCTCGAATGAGGTCACCCGATAGATGTACGAGCGGTTATGTGGGAGCTTATCAGCATTGCGTCTCGACGTTGTCGTGTAATCCCGTGTCCGACACGTCGCGACTCTGTGACGTAGTCGACCTGCTGACTAGTAACGCGGCCATTAACACCGGCTGCACACGCGAGACACTACGGAACTCGGTACTCTTTCCCTATTTCCTCACGGTCTCTCTCGTGGTTAGCAACCAAGAGATACGGATTCATGGTTTCAGACTCACTCGATCAATCGGTGACACTTTCCTATCTCGCTACGTCACCACTACCTCGATATAAATCGATCGGTTATTTATTTATCGGTTTATTTATTTATGTTTTTTTTTTTTTTTTCATTTTTTTCCTTACTTCCGATAATACACTAGTAATAAAAATAATTGTGGCTTCGCTATTGTTACCAGTTTGGGGGAAATTTTAGTGTCTTGATTTTATTGATATATTTTTGCATTTTTCACAGTCTTTTTTTTTTTGTGATTATCGATCAACTATTTTTTCCAATATTTTTAGTTATTCTGTCAACTGCTCGAACGAATTTTTTTTTTACTCATTTTTCAATTACTTTTTTGAGCCAATCGAAGTGATTTTCTTTTTTCCTGATTTTTTCCAAGATTTTTTTTGTAATGAACAATCAAAAATTCTTTTTTGGACTTTTGTTCCGATATATCGAACCAAATATTTTTTGCATATTTTTTTTATGATTTTTTCAAACATATTCATTCCAATTTTGTTTTCAGATTTTTCTAGGGATGTCTTCTCTATTGAAGAATCCAAAAATATCTTTCAAAATTCGTTTAATTTTTTGTCGAACCAATCGAACAACATTTTCGCGAAATTCTGAAAATTGGTTTTCAAAAATATATTTTTCTTTGTTGTAGGTATCGCGAAATTGTTAAATTGGTTTTTTTTTTTATTTCAAAAATCAACAGTTCTTTAAGCTCGATTTCAATAAATAATTATTTTCCTCTTCATTATACACGTTCTTAAAGCAGGGCTTTGTGCCTTCACCGTCGTTTTGCTTTCTTATTTATGTATTTATTTTTTTTTTTTTTCGTCATCTTCACCGACGTAGTCAGATGCCAGAACGTCATTTCGCTATCGCATCGCCGACGCTCGTTATTACGTGCATTCGCCTTTGTACAGACTGATTTAAAATAGCCGGTGGTGATCGTTGATGCAACTGTTCTCGAGGTGTCTCGAAATAGATATGCACTACGAGTTATATCCCCGCTTCCGTGATTTTTCTACTACTCCGATATCCGCCTTGTGAAATTTTTGACGATTTTCGTTCGTCGAAAAAATTTGCCACCTTAATGACAAAAATATATCGTTCCCACCTGCAGTTTGCATCATTTGGGTGCCAGTTAATTCTTTTTTTCATTACAATTTTTATATATTTTTATTTATAAATTCTTATTACTATTATTATTAAAAAAAGATTTTAAAAAATCGCTAAAATAACAATTATTTAGATTTTTAATAATAATAATGAAAATAAATTTGTAATAAATTATATGTAATAAATATTGAATAATAAATAATAGGAATATATTATTATTATTACTATTTAAAATCGCTTAAACGTTTTTACGTTTGTTTTTATTATCAAATTTGCGAAATACAGTTTTTAATAATAAAAAATTGAAATTAAAAAAATGATTGCTTTCCACAGTCGCGAAACCCAACGTTCGAAATGGAATTTGATTTTGATTGAAACGCTAATTCGGAAGAGCTCGTAACAGTGTTCAAAGATTTTTTGAAAAATTATTGAAACTTGAATATCTCGAGAAATCGACTCTTTTTATTGTTAATCAGCCTCTATAGCCGAGTATCGCGTCTAAACTCCTTGCTCTCGGTTTTCTATCAACTTGTTGCGTCAGACGAAGAATCAGGACGCCACTGCCGTGCCCCTGTCCTAACCACTACACGGATGTCACTGATTCTTTGCGACGAGCACTTTCAACGTTAATCAAAAAACGTAGCGCGAACTTTCGTCACTTAAATGAGAACTTGGACGCTTTACTTTACGAAACAATCGCGAACCGATGTTCTGGAAAGTTACAAATGTTCCGAATAATTCCGTACAGCTTCCAAACAGTTTCAGAGTTTCTGAAAACGTCTGGGAAAAATGAAAAAAATTCCGGAGATTCTATAAACTTCTAGGTGATTTCTGAAAAGTTTTTGATCGATTTTGAAGAGTTCTAGATGTGTGGATAAGTTCCAGAAGTTCTGGAAAGTTCCACAAGACGTTGTAAAAACTTTCAGACGATCGTTGAAAAATTCCAAACGAATTTTAACAAATTTCAGATGTTCAACAAAATCTAGACGTTCTAAAAAGTTCCAGAATTCGAAAAAGTTTAAGACGCAGAGTGAAGAGGTCTAAAAGAATTCTAATAAATTCTAGACGTTTGAAAAAAATTCCAAACGTTCTAAAAAATTTCAAAACGATTCTAAAAAGGATGAAAACGATATTGAAAAGTTTCGAACTGATTGAAATATGTTGAAAACGTTCCAGGCGAATTATGAAGATCAGTAGACGTTCACTTACGTTCAAATGTGGGTGAACAGGTATTTTCGACGAGCAATTCTCTGGCCGAGCAAGCACAGCAAAGACGGAGAAGGTTGTCGATTATGTTCACCGAATTATGACGTACGATCGTCAGTTTAACTCGAGAAAGACAGCGGAGGCTGCTGACGTCTCGTATGAACGGGCACACGATATTTTACTCGAGAAAGTGCGTGTATGAGAAAGGTGAGCGCGCACGTTCAGTGCCGCAGCACCACCGGCTTATCAGTGCACCGAGGATTATACTGCACTGGCAAGCCGATCGGCCAATACGATGACGAAATTCTCTTAACTGGAGCCCGAATTTATTACCCTTTCAACGTCCCTCCAGTTCCTCACTCACTTTACTACTTTCAAAATGTCAAAAACGACTACCTACCAAATCAATACTAACTTTTTTCGAAAAAATATACTTATTTATCGAATGATGATTTTTTCGTTACGAAAACATTGATGATTTTTGGGCTCGGAAATTATTAATGTTTTTTAGGTTAGGAAAAAAATGATAATCCTTGGGCTAGAAAAAAATTGATTCTTTTTGGACTAAAAAATAAATAGATGATTTTTGGACTACAAAAAATCGATAATTTCTCAACTGAAAAAAATCAATGATTTCTGGGTCAGGAAAAATTGATTATTTTTTGATTAGGTTAATGTTTATATTCATTATGTTTGAATCAAAAACCAAAAACATCCGAAAATTTGAAAATTATTAAATAGAAATAATCCCTAGGATCATAATTTCAAGCTTTCAATAATTCCCTCAATTTTCCTGTTTCGAAAGTTTGTTTTGATAATTCATAGAAAAGTAAGAGCTTCGTCTGTACCAGATTTGCGTGTAAAAAAAACGATAAATGATCAAACATTTGATAATATAGTAAGGACAGCTTATTTACGTGAATTTGTATTTCTCACTTATCGAATAGTGATTACAAAATCTAAAGTGGTCAATTCTACATACGGTTTCTCCAGATATCAAGCTAAATGATTCAATGAATCAAAACGGCTGAAAGCTATCGACGATTAAATATCTCGTAGACCTGGTTTGAAGAAGGGGATTGCGAGTTTACGATCCCGAGTAATAAACCCGATAGAAACATATTTGAGAAATGCGGAATGAAGTAAGGTGCATGAGTGAAAGGCGGAGGTGTAGACACATCTCCTACTGGATCACCCTTATGACCAATGCAACCGAGTGAAACGCGAATTTCAGAAGGAAAAGGAAAGTGCATCGACGTCAAGCTTCGATCACACACGTTTACACGTTTGTATCAACCATGGAAATTCAGTGTGACTTCTATAAATTTGCATTCAACATTTCTAAAAAATCAATTTTTTTATCTAAAAATATGTTTACAAAATTTAAAAAAATAAATACACGTAAAAAAAATGTTCTTTGTAAATTAAAATAGGTAAAAAAAATTAAAAATGCAATGAAAAGTCTATTTTTTCAACAATTTTTTTTCATTTTTTTTTTAATGAAAAGAAAAAACAAAATCTCCAAACAATAATTAAAAACATTATTTTCTTCAATCTTTTCACAAACTTCTCTTCTTTTTTATCTGCAAATGAAACATTAAAATCCAAACAAATATAAAAACGAAGAACTAAAAATAATAAGAAAGCAAGAAAAATCGTAGGAAATGAAAAAAAAACTAGCGCACCTTTCCCTCGTCCTTTTATTGTTTCACCTGCGAAGCGCGTTCTCCATGAGGAAGCCAATTTCGGAAAAGCGACTTGCTCGCGGAGAAAGCCTCGCGAGTGAAACATTTTATGTTGCAATAATGAAGAACTATTATCTAAGAATTTCCATAAGAAACATCCGAGTTTCCTCGATTGCGAATGCGAGGAAATTACGAGGGCAGAACATTTCGAGTTGCTGCTTTTTTCATCGGTCGTTGGAACGGTTAAGCCGATGATCAAAAATTCGATTAATTAGAAAAACATACATTTTTAAGTTTTTTTTTTTTTTTTGTCAATTGATGCCATTTTTTTCAATATTTTTTTGTAACATTTAACGCCAGCTTTTTTCTCGTTTCCGCTTGAAGCACCAGAGGATTATTAAAAATGTTAAAAAATATTTATATTAATTTGATTAAAACGACAAACAAACCCAAACAATATTCATTTTAATTTTACCATTTTAATTTCAATTTTATTAAAACAACAAGCAAACCCAAACAATATTGATTTTAATATTAATTTTTTAAATAATATTAAAATAAATATTACATTTATTATTTAATATTTATTCATCGCAGAATCGTAACGCTCGGCTAATTAAATTCGCGCACGTTCGATGTCATATCGATCGGTCGTGAGTAGAAGCCAAGACGTGCCTAGGCTAGATGCCACACATTCAGGCGTGTACGTTCAAAAAAAAAAAAAAAAAACAAATTCGTGCCTACAATGTTTTCGCGCGTTAAATATCCAATGTATCTCCCGTACGATCGTTAATGCACCTTATAAGCGTTACGGCCGCGTTAACAAGCGTTAAAAAACGAAGAACAGAAATGAAAAAAAAAAAGAGGAGGAAAAAAAGATCGAGCAGCCCTCGGTCTTCGCGCCTCTTTTTTCCACACTCGCTTTCATCGCGGAAGAACGAGAATTCTTTTCAGGAAAGTACTGCCGGCCAGTGCCGGCACTTTGCTTCGTCTTTTACGAAAAGAAGCAGAATAAAAATAAAAAAAATAAAAAAAATAGAAACGTGTTTGCGAGGACAAACGCGGCAATGAAGTGTCATTAAAATCGTGTACGCGAGTACGTGACTGATGAAAAAGTTGTCAGTTTCGATACCCCGGGAAGTTGCAATAAATTAATCGAATGTCATATGTATTTTTAAATGTGAAAACGAAAAATGTACGAAGTATTCTTTTGAATGAATAATTAGTTAATAAAAAATAGTCGTTAATTTTGTAAAAACAAATAATTTATATAACAAAAATTTATTTATTTGTTAAAAGCTGCGTTAAAATAATGACATTTGTTATTTAATTTTCGATTAAAAATCATTACAAAATTATTACGACGTTTTTATTAATTGAATAAAAAACATAAAATAATAAACGTTCATTTTCATATTGAATTGAAATTGATTCATTGTAAATAATAATTAATATTAATATTAATCAAGTGGGCTATTTCCTTGATTAAGAAAATAGACAATGCTCTTGCCGCGATACGACGAACATACTGTATCTCAAAGATACAGATATATATAGATAAGATATACATATACAAGTATGCAGATAAGATATAGACGCAACGTACAATCTTGTTTATTATTTCTTTTCATTGTTGTTGAGTTTTCTCGAAAAGTCATTGTTTTTTATTCCTGGTACGAAAAGTACATTAGAGTGAAACGAATGATTAAAGTCATTACGATAGATCGTTGTTGAAGTCGAACTACGTCACTGATACAGGATGTTTGAATAATTGATTTAACGTACACGCTATCATGTATTTTCCTTAAGAATGCTTCAAAAAATCTAAAAAACAAAAATTGTTTTCGTAGCTGAAATATGTCAGAAAAATTTTTGCGAATGATGAATTTATTTGTTTTGTAATAATAAAATCAAAATATTATGTTTTATAACACAATTAAATCAATCACGAAAAATTTATATTTCATAATTAAAGATAAGAAAAAATCAAAAATATAAACAAATTTAAAAAAGCGATAACAATCATAGTTAAAAAAAAAACAAATCGAAACGAAAATATTCATGTCCCTTCGTTTTTCTAATTATAATTGTTATTACTATTTTTTAATTTGTTTGTATTTTAATTTTTTATTATTTTTAATTATGAAATATATGAATTTTTATTTTCTTTCATATGAAAAAAGAATTTCCGCGAAATGTTTTCGTGCGAGAAACTTTCGTATGAAAAAAACAAAATATATATAAAATATTTCATGTCTGCCCTTAAATCCATAAGGTATGAAAATCCATGAGAAAAATCTCGAGAGGACTCTGGCGTCGGCGCCTGAGCAATGCGCGAATATCCAGACGCAGAACCGCCCCCGCATAAAGACTTCGCCATTCGCGTATACCTCGGAAAAGCTCCGCGTAGTGAACGACGAAACCCTTCTCTCTCACCCTCGTCGATTCCATTCTCTAACACGCCCACGCGTTCTGGAGTTTCTCTTCGTGACGTCATAGAAAATACTCTCGAGAGAAGATGGGGCGGAGATGGAAGGGGAATGAGAGAAAAGCTCGATGATGTGGGCGGATTAATTTGACCCAAATTCACCCTGTCTAATTCTCGGGTTACCTCTGCTAAATTTGTACCTTCTTCCGAATATTTCGTATTCTGGTTTAAACATTATTCGAAATTTGATTCGAGGTGAGATTCGCTCGTCCCTTTAAATTACAAGGGACGAGACTAATTTGACAATCAAATTTCATCCAAGTGTGAATTTCGATGGTAAAACGGATTTGAACCTTAATAATTTACGTCTAAGTAAAATCGATTTTTAAAGTCGATCAAAAGCACGAGATTTCCTTTTTGCAATCAAATTATCTGGTCAAAAAAATTATTATAAAAATAAATGTATTTAAATTAAATTTTTTATTTAATAGCAACATTGTTCTAGAGTTAAAAAAATTCGTTACGAGATAAATACCGTTTTCGAGTAAACTCTTTCCCACGAAAAAACGATTTACGCTCCATTTTCTAACATAAAAACTAATTTTACACTAAAAAAAAAGATTGAAGCAAAAAAAAAACAATAATTCATAATCAAACACTTTTTGTATCAAATTATAGTTACTCAAAAAGACGAATTAAAAAAAAAATAAACTTTCGTAAAAATTCTCGTCACCAATAAAATTGTTTTTCCCCATCACTCTTTTGACGACCCGTATCTTCGGCATCAAGTCGAAATAAATCAAGACCGAATGAAATTCATTTTGGACGAAGATGGAATAAAGCGACGCTCGTTTAAAAATAGCTCGTCATACCAGAAAGATCAATATCCACGAAAGATCAGTGACACGGAAGTTCTCAAAAGCTGAAACCATCCCCTTAATACACACCGGTCGCTTTCCCATTCATGGATTTTTCAATATCAAGAGAGCCCGCATGGAGTTTCCGGGTGAGCAGCAACAAGTCGCTTTTACGAATCCTCGAATTTACGAAGCGGCAGATCCCTCACAGATCCACCCTACATTCAGCGCTACCCTCGTCACCTATCTATTTTGTTTTTCCTTCCACGTACGAGATCTCCTCCCTCGCGGTATCTCATTTGCTCCCCCGATCGTTCCAGCGCGATCTTTCTCTTCCCCCCACCCTCCAACTTTTATCCTCCCCCTCCCTTTTTCGTTATCTGTCCATTCCTCGGTGTCCTGTATATAGGACTGTCGACGTCGTCACCAGAGCTACCCGCTGTGCAAAGTGGCCCCGGTCGCAACAACAGGTCGGCGCTGTCGATGTTACTTTTTTTTCCTCCTTTTTCTCTCTCCGTTTCGTTTTTTTTTTTCTTCTCTTTTTTTTCGCTCGCTCTACTCGCCTTTCACTCGCGACTTGTGTCTCAGTTCATCGTCGACACTCGACGCGAGCGGTCGTGCGATTTTACGCCGCGACGAAATAATAATAATAATTGTAATAATAAAAATAATAGTAATAACAGTAATATTATTATAGTAATAATAGTAATAACGTAGTAATAGTTATAAAAGGCGAACGAGATTCGAAAAAAATAACTAAATAAATAAATAAAAAGGGAGAAAAATAGTGACACCGGAGTATATCGGTATATCGCGGACTTTCGATTCGCGCACGGCTTTGCTCGCACTCGTAAGTGTCTCGTAATCGACGAACGCATCCGTTCGCGTCATCGAGTGCTCGCGAACAGTCTGATTCTATTTTTTTTTATTTTATTTTATTTTTTTCTTTTCACTCGGAGAACGACCGATTTTCCTGGACTGACGGGTACGAATCTTTTCATATTTTTGGTTAATCGTTTGATTTCGAGTGGCGTTTTAAATCTCCGTTCGATTTAATTAGGATTAATTGATGGGAAGTTTGATGGAAATTTAAAGTGGAGAGTTTTACTGAGGTCGAAATGGAGGGGAAGAAGAAAATTGGGAGAAATAGTCTTGGATAGAAATTTGGATAATGATTACTGATTTTTGGACAAGTATTGTTGTTTTTTTTTTTAAATAAAAATTTTTTTTTGTTTTTGGACGAATTGAAGGTTAATTGGAAAAAGGATTCCGATCGATCGGAGTTGAAACATCCGTGTGAAAAATTGACTCGACCAAACATATGTGACTCCCGCGTGATCGAAGCACGATTGATTTTTTGAAAATTCTTTTCGTACTTCGTAGAACGAAATTGAAACGATCGATGCTTTCGATGACGACGAATTGTTCGCTGTTTCGAGGGATGTACCGTCGATCGTAATTTTTTTTAGTTAGTAAAACGTTTGTTACTTTTTTATGAGAATGATTTTTCCTCGTTCGATCCACTCCGATCACCCTGATTTTCCTTAAAGTTGAAAACAGATGTTAGGGCGAACCAATTGTTTCGCGTTTTGTGCGCGCGCGTATCCAAGGAACCCGGAAGCAGAACTGCAAATACAGTGCACGGAACGTTATCGCGAAGCTGTCAATCAACTCACGCATAATTGTTTTAATCCTTTAACGTACACGTTGTAAAATCAGTTTTTTTATTTTATTAATTCTTTTTTATCAGGAGACGCGTAAGTGCTTGACGTTTTTACTCGTTCTAACGTTAAATTCCAAGTATCCAGGATTGCCGAGGAATTTAAGAAAATACATATGGAAAATCATAAGTCAACAAATATATATATATATATTTTTTTTTTTTTTTGAAAAATCGCACGTCTGCCAGAATTTGATAAATTTATTGATAAATAAATAACGACGAAATGAAAAATCCTCGTCAAGTCACGGTTTGTAAAAAAAAAAGCTTTATTAAGTTATCATTGGTGACGATAAATAATTGATGATCCGCTAATCACTCGAAAAAACAATTGACAGCTTTACTTGTTATCGTTGAACGAGCAATGGGTTTTTCCTTGTTGCTTGAAAATACGAATTTGAGTTAAATATGATTTTTCTCGATACCGAGATTTGTCGCGTCACGTAGACGATGTTAGTGACGACCTTGACACGATACGACGATGAAATATCGATATTGTTAATATTTATATAATCTCACAAAGTTAACGAAATAATTGATTTCAATTCGTAACGAATTTGTATTCCGGTAGACTCTTTTTTTTTTGTTTTGTTTAATATTTATTCGTTTGTCATTATCGCAATTATTGGTATAATTGTAATTATATTCTTTTCTTTTTTTACACTGATGAAATTAATTAGCACAATTATAATTTTCTTCTCTCAAAATCATTAATTTATTATTTATTCTTTATCAATATTTAAATATATTTTTACAAAATTACGGTTTTGTTATTTAATAAAAATACGAGAACATTTTGAACGTTCCTTATTTTTTGAAACGTGAAAATGTATAGAAAAAAAAAAGTTGAGAAATTTAAAAATCTCTCAGGAATTCCTGAGAGATTTTTTAATTGCCGGACTGAAATAATTCAAATCCGTTAACAAAAGACGACAAGCTCGTACGCGAGTGTTTCCGTAATTAGTGACCGAGAAGAATATTTTTTGTTTCGTCAAGGCCGCCATATTTAATCCCATTGGTAGTCCGTAATTTATCAACGTTGCCAGAGTTCGGCTTCAAAGTCATTGAACGATATTTTGAACAATAGCTCGAGCGGTTGAAGTAAACGAAAAACAAAAAAAAAAAAAAAGACGAATTGGAGCGACGATCGCGTCCAAAGGAGATCAGAGCAACAGGTCTCGAACGAAAAGGTCTCGCCCGAGTCAGTGTGCTCCGCAAGTGAAAGTTATTTACACAGGAGAAAACGGGGAGGGGAGTGATCGGGGAGCTTACGCCGATTGCGTCAGGGGCCGATTGCGTCCTGCTCGATGCGATATTTTTTAAATTCTATTTCTGTTTCTTTTTTCGACTCGACGCGATCGCTATTTTAACGCATATATATATCTTTTATTGCAGATAAACATTCCCCCCGTTTACCGCAATTTTCCTCCCTCACGTTGGATCCAAGGGAAAGCGAAAGAAAAATATCGAAATTTCATTCAGCGATAAAAACAAAAAATCCAAACTCGCCTTGACCCATTCGAAGAATAAATTTTCGAATCGTTTGAGAATAGAAACAATGAACTACAAATATGAAAAATTAATAACAATTGTATCATTGAAAAACAATAAAAATCACGATTTTTCCATCTCTATGAATAAACTTGATTAATCTTTCAATCCAAACGTGTATTTTAAAAAAAAAACATTGTTTTTAAATCTTACACGATACCTCTACCATTGAAGAACAATTATTTCACTGATAAAACAGTATTTTCCTGGTCGCGATCTTTTGGCATTTTCCAATTCGAAGAAATGTTTATTTCTGACGAGGAATAACAGTTTGTCCGGTTGATTATGATTACAGTGTGGATCTCTTGAAATAGACGAGGAAGGTCAGCGTCGGATCGCCATGATGGAGTCGCTCTGTCAGGTGAACGGCAACAAGTGCACATCGAGCAGTAGTTCAAGCAGTTCGAGCATCAGTAGCAGCAGTTCAAGCAGTAGCTTGAGTAGCTCAAGTTTGAGCACGATAAAGAGCAGCAATGGGAGTACGGGTGTCGGTGTCGGTGGTGGTGGTGGTGGTGGTGGCGGCGGTGGCGGCGGCGGCGGCGGCGGTGGTGGTGGTGGTGTGAACAACAGCAGCAAGTTCCACTGCGACGGTAACAATCAAGACTATTCGGATCCACAGCAGAGGCTAGCCGTTTTGAGTTTCGAGCAGGTGCGACGTTTGAACGACGTGATGAACGAGGTCGTAAGCATTCACGGACGTGGCAATTTTCCAACCCTCGAGGTTAGGCTGAGAGATTTGGTGACCGTTGTTAGGAGCAAACTCGAGGCCGATCCGAGTTCGGGTGGTGCCGGTATGAGAGTAAGAGACATAAGGCTCAACGGTGGTGCAGCCTCTCACGTATTAGCTACCGAGTCACAGTCGTACAACGATCTCGATTTGATATTCGCGATCGAATTGACAAGCGGTCGTAACTACGACCGTGTAAAAGCGGCGGTCCTCGGTTCGCTCTTCGATCTATTGCCGGAAGGTGTATCTCGCAAGCGGATAACGACGTGCAGTCTAAAGGAAGCTTACGTCAGTAAAATGGTGAAAGTGAACAACGACGGTGATCGATGGTCTTTGATATCCCTCGGTAATTCCAGGGGCCATAGAAACGTCGAGCTCAAATTTGTCGACACGATGAGACGGCAATTCGAGTTCTCGGTCGACTCGTTCCAAATCGTCCTCGATTCATTACTGCTCTTCTACGAGTGCAGCAAATTACCGATCGGCGAAAATTTCTATCCAACCGTCGTCGGTGAATCGGTTTACGGTGATTTCCAGGAGGCCCTTTATCATCTTCACAAAAAGCTTATATCAACGAGGCATCCCGAGGAGATACGCGGAGGTGGATTATTGAAGTATTGCAATTTGCTCGTCAAGATGTACAAGCCGGCCCAACCTGATTACATTAAAACCCTCGAGAGATACATGTGCTCGAGATTCTTCATTGACTTCCCCGACGTTGGTCAGCAACAGGCAAAACTCGAGAATTATCTTTGGAATCACTTCGTTGGCCAAGAAGAGGAATCCCTCAAGTATCAGTATCTCACGTTGTTGCACAATGTCGTTGAGGAGTCAACCGTTTGCCTGATGGGACACGAGAGAAGGCAAACCCTCGGACTCATCGAGAATCTCGCGTTTCAAGTTCTATGCCAGGAACAAGCGAGATACAACGGCCAACAGCCCCAACAACAGCCACAACAACAGCAACAACCAACCACTTATCTATACACTACGAACGGTGGTTATCCGAATCCCGGTTATTACTACGCTCCGGTCGTACCGACCGCCTGTTACACTTGCACCTGTACCTCGTGGATGGCATGCTCGTCGTGATGCGATACTCTCGTTTCTAACCTCGATGCGTCGCGATCATCCGTTATTGCCGATACGGGCGAAACCTATTACGATTCCCGTGCTGATCGAACTTCCGATCCTGACACAAGTCGGAATCCCCATTCTCATAATCATAATCATCATCATCATCATCACTATCATCAACATCAGCATCACCATCATCATCATCATTATCATTACGATAACAATAATCATCGCTACGAACTTCATCGATGTCATTACGTGCATAAAGGACAATAGTAGGACGCGAACAAAGAGAGTTATACGTTTTCTTTCTTTTCTTGGGGACAATACTACGCGACCTGTAAACATAAACAAACAAAACAACAACAAAAAAAAAACAAAAAAAAACATTAAAGATTAAACAGTGCTGTGCCTAAATATTGAGACGTAGTGGGGACGGAGAAAAATTTGTGAAACCGAGAGGGGAAAGGGGAGCGGAGGGGGGATATATATATATATAATGTATGTATGTATATCTATACACACGAGTGATATCTGATGAGAAACACGGAGGGGAGGAAGGGGGGCGTCGAAATTCTCACTGGGAATTTTTTCGACGAGCTGATTTACGATTATGTTCAATTATTGAAACAAAAAATAGAAAAGAAAAAACGAAATCCAAGTCGAACTAGACGTCCCCCCTGACGTCGCCGGGGACGCCTAAGGATCATCCTTTCAAAGTCATTCCGAAATACGAGAGAAGAAGTAGAAGAAAAAAGAGATACGAAACGATTAAACGATTACGGGAATAATAATTTTAAATGCAAAAAAAATTTATTAAAAGATAAAATCCAAAAAAAAAAAAAAACAACAACAATCAATTTAAATATTACGGCGAGGAACTCGAAGGACTGGATCGAGGCAAGCTTTTCGGGGATTACGACAAGGGACGTGCTAATCGACGCGAATTCATGATTATCGCCAAACTCGGCGATCGACACGTATCCTGCTGAAATTGAACGCTGCATGATATAAAAAAAAATAAAAATAAATAAATATAAATGGTAGCGAACGTGAGAGCGATGGGGTGAAGGATTAAAAAAAAAAGAAACGAAAATGAAAAATATCGAGGCGTGTTATATCTATTGAAACATAAATATTGAAGGTTGCGTTATGTATAAATATATTAATGTGTGGCTGTGAACACATTTCATTAAGATAGACGTAAGTTTAGATGAGAAAATGCGGTTGTGCGAAGAAGGTGCGAAACGAAGGGTGGAGGAGTGAAAGAGAGAGAGAGAGAAGGAAAAAAAAGTCGGCTATTAAGATAGAAATCGCGAGATTGAATTGCTTAATCAATTTGTAGCGAGATATGTGTGACGTCGTGTGTGATTTGCGAAAAACGAAAAAAGAAAAAAAAACAAACAAACAAAAAAAATTGTACGTTGCAGCCTGAAACGCCATTCGTCCATGAAAATGGAAAAGCACGAAGCAAACCTTTGCGAAATAATAACGGAAGTTGCGAAAGTGCGAATTTTTCACTCGAAAAATTCAATGCGAAAATAAATGATAAAAACTTTCGAAGGAAATCCAAATTTCGATAAGCCATTTCGAATTTTAACGTTACATCGGAGGGTTGAGATTTTTTTTTGCTCCTCGCATCAATCTTCGTTCCACTCGAATCGAATTTAATATTCTCTGTTTTTTTTTTTTCAATTTTTTTCCGAAATTTTTGATCGTCACTAGACGGAAAGCTGGAAGTTCGAGAAAACGAAAAGACGTTTCACGTCATCGCGTGACTGAATGAAAAACTGTTTCACAATTTTCAATCGTCACAACTCGTAACGAATCGCTCCGAAATTTTCAATTTCAAAATTGTGACACTCGATGAAATCGACTTACGGGAATTCTCCACTCTCGAGCCAATTCGCCATATAACCTCAAAATATTCACTTTCAATTCGATCGTTGCGTGCTTAATTTTTTATTCGCTGAAATGAAAACGCAATTCGTTTTGTTTCTAAGGTATCTGCGATCGAAGAGAAAGAGGGAAAGGAGAGGGGGGAGGGATCGAGGTGGAGACAACATCGAAGATCGCTAATAATCTCGTGGAAAAGTCCTCTCTCTTCCTCTTTCTCTCTCGTGGATGCAACCTGTCGAGATCTTTTCGTGGAATCCCGAACGGCGAACTCAACGCCGCGTCCCCATACTTTGTACCGAGCTCTCACTTTTCCTTTCGATTCACCGAGCGAAAGTACCGTCCGATCAAAAAAAAAAAAAGAAGAAAAATTACAGAAAAAATAAAAAAGAAAGAAAAGGAAAGAAAAAGAAAAAAAATCGTTCGAAACTGGTTTTCCAGCTGCATAATACACGTATATTCGTAGAGCGAGACTTTTGATGCTACGAAACCACCGACTGGCCTCTTCTTCTTGCCATTCGATGCACTCGGGGCTCTCGCTCGTGCTCGCCTCGAACTTCCATCGGACATTCGCTTCTCGGCTGCAACTTGGATTCTACCGGTGATCCCTCATCGGGAATATAACTTTTTTTAAAAAATATATTCAGTCTCATAAAGTTTGAAAATGATGTACGAGTGATCGTAAATGAGAAAAAAACGCTGATTAATTATCCGACATTTTTCCAAAGAGGAAAAAACTTTTTTTTTTACTTTTGCAAAAAAGTCCAACTTTGGAAACTTTGGAACAAAGAAACTTTTCAACTTTGGAAAAGAGGAAAAGATTTTTTTGGATAAGTGTTGTGTCAGAATTGTTGATGGTATCAACAAAGATCATTTTTTGCTCGCATATCAGTTTCTAGTTACGTTTAAAGGACCTGGATAATTATTTGTTGAAATTCTTCATTTCGATTTCGATTGTCAGTCGAGCGAAAAAAAAAAGAGATATACTTTTTCCTTTGTAGACGATTACAAGACGTGAAAAAAAAAAAACATCTCGCAAGCTGAGTTTGCTTTTTTTTGTATTTATGAAGATAAAAAATGATAGCGGGGAAGTGAAGATAAAATTTTGGATTTTTGCGAAATCGATTGGTCGCTAATAGAGAATCAATTTTCTCGTAGAACTTCTAACGTTCGCTTCACTATATTTTTTTGTATATTTATTTAATCCAGTGTCAAAAAAACACACTCATAAAAATAAAAAAATAATCAAAAAGGTTTATCGAGTCAAAAATGGTTGTGAAACTTTTTGGAAACCGAACTGGACGATTGATTTATCTTTTTAAAAAAATGTATTTAACCTTTTGAAATTTCCGAAAGAGTGGAATACAAAAATATAATAGTTTTGATCGAGAGAGCCAGAAAATGTTTAATTTCCGGAACAAAGGAAGATCGATGTTCGAATGGATATTCAGAATCGATGAAAATCACGAGAGACGAATCGATAAGACTCGTAGGACTCGATGACGTCCGGATAGCTTATCGTGGAGTTTTTCTTCACAACCGAGGTCGTTTCACTGTCGATGAACTTGAATTTATATAGCCGGGTAGCGAAACGCCTCACCGAGCGACGACCACGCGTTTTACATCACGCAATAAACCACATAGAATCTCCGAGGGTACCGCAACTCTAACCAGCCCCGAGATTTGCTCAGAAACGAGTTTTCCAGCTTCGTTGTGTATTTTCTTTTTTCTTTTTTTCCTCGTTTCTCTATTTTTCGCGCAACCGGTAGCAATATCCGGCTGAGAACGTAGAGGGGAGAACGGGGAGAGAGAATCGTCGAGGAATTCTCCAGTGTTGATAAGAACAAAAAAAAAAAAAAGAAAAAAGTGACGATAACACGCGCACATCTCGAGGCCTTATCACGCTTACACGTACTTTACGCAAATTCGGCTCTCGTAATTTTCATGATTTTCTTTTCGCTCAATATCGGTGAAAGCAACGACAAAATTTTTGTGAAAAATGTTAAGACCTCGATTAAACCAAATTTTTCGAAATTCTGATCAGTTTCTTTTTTTCGAACTTTGATGAAAAAAAATGCGAAAATCCTTAAAAAAATTGGCTCGAAACGTTTTGAATATTTCATTATTAGTAATTGTATAATTATTAATAATCAAATTTCGTGTGTGTGTGTGTGTGTGTGTGAAAATAATGGATCAGCATTTTGCGAAAAACCGAGATGGCTTCTTATCGTGAAAAAAAAGACGGAAAAAATCTGCTTTATCGAGAATTCGTTTCGTTTGGTTAATAAAAAAAAAAAAAAAGAAACGCGATAAAAGCGTATTGAATGAAAAAGCTGCGGTGAAGCTGCTCGGCTGTTGAGCCGATAGATTCAGAAATGTCAAGAATTGCGTTTAAATTTATCGCCTTTATTTTCGTTAACGATTTTCGATGTATCTTCGTGGATGCTTTTACAACATGCATTTTTCTAGGGGAAAAATAAAAACTGTACAACGATAAAAATTTTTTTTCGTTACTGATAATTAAATCAACAGCTTTAATTGGATTATCAGGTTGAAGACTTCTTTAACAGCCGTTGATTGCGTTATCCGAAACAATTCCGCTATGAAATTCCTTATTTAAAAATATTGATTTTTCTCGACTCAATTTTGAAAGAAAAAAGAAAAATACAACGATATCTTTTTTAATTTTTATCTGCGGTTCAATGCTCCGGGATAATAATTTTAATATTACGATGAACCGTTGATCGAAATACTGAAAAAATTAATGCTCGATCTAATTCCAATTAAACGAGTTGCGTTTCAATTAAGTGAAATCATTAATAATGTATAGGTTTTAGCGACAGCTGAACACGAAGATTACGAAGAATCGTTTGCAGTCACACGAAGCAATTCGAATAACAAAAATCATATTGAATTTCGAATATTTATAATTATTACCAATTTTTTTTTCATTGTTCCGGTGATTGTTCAGTAAAAAAAAAACAATCGTTGCTAATTACGAAATTAAATGCCACAACTCGAAGACATTTTAACGATGACGTTTCTTTTTCTTAATTTTTTTTTCGCACAAACGTAATTCTCTCTTGAAATCGTTTCGACGAATCGTCGAAGCTTCTTCTCGACTCGTTTTTCGGAGTGAAGAAACGAACATCGAGTAAAGTCCAAATATATAATATTTTACCCAAAAAAAATTAAAGAAAAATTTATAATTTGTAATATTTAACTTTTTTTTTTTTTTTTTTTTTTTTTTTTTTTTTTTTTTTTTTTTTTTTCATTTTATTCCATAAACGATAAAGTAGGGAAGAAGACGATTCGGCGATTAATTTACGAAAACTTCAACATCGTGAATATTCGAGAGCGATTCAGGCTGCAATTGCGTGAACGATCGAGGAAAAATTAATTGCTCCGGAAGAACAAACTTTGTAATCCCGTAATCGGAATCATGTTACGAGAAGTGTATAATTTTGTCACATATCTAAATAATCACTGTACGAATATTGAAAACGAAAGATATGTTATTATTATTGTCACAAGAAAAAAAAACGGAAAAAAATGACGTATGACTTTGTTTTACTTCGGAATTATAAAGTACGTATAGCCCGATAAAAAAAAAAAAAACAAAAAAAAACGAAACGAAATCCCCTTTCCGCCGCAAAACCGTATTTATTCAATTTATCAAGATATCAGATTATTTTGCACGCCTCTAGTGGAAACGAGGAAAGAAAAAATCGAAATCATCGTTGAAAAGTTAATTTTACAACAAACCATCGAACTCGCGATCATTCAAATTGGATCAACCGGGTAAAAAAGAAAAAGCGAAAAAAAAACATAGAGACGATGATTGCTCTCTCGTACCGTTTAAATGGTTTCGAAAAAAAAAACTAAAAAGACAAAAAAAACCATCGTTTTCGAAAACGAACACGGTTTAGAACAAAAATCAACCACGCCCTCTGCTCAGGACACACAAAAATGAATCGTTGACGAACACGTTACGCAACTAGTTGGTAAGTTTACTCCCGTGACTCCCATTAATCGGTAACTGATATTAATTTATAGAAAATGGTTGTAAAAATACTTTTTTTTTTCGAAAAAAAAAAACGAACACGACCTTGCCTTTACACGCTGAAAGATCCTTTTTTTTCGATCTCCAAAAAATGGTCGATTCACTCTTTACTCGCTTGTTATCGCGAATAACGATTTTGTAATCATTTTCTATAACGAACTTTACGGCCTAAAAATATATACATCACTCGTTCAGTTTAAAAAAAAATGTCATTCCGGGAATTTTGAAAAATAACCGGTATTCAAAAATATGGAATTATCAATTTTTGAACCGAATTATTTAATATTCAAAAAATTGGAATTAAATACATCGAAACCTAATTAATTGATTTTTCAAAAATGGTAATTAAAAATTTCGTAACTAATTCAAACCCAATTTTTTTTTTTCATTCTAAGGCTATACACGAAGAATATACGTAAACGAAAAACAACATACACATTGAAAGTGAACAATTAATAACAATTTCAGATTGAAGAAATTCCGTAATTTTTCAATGCACGTTTTTTGCATCGTCGTTGCTCGTTAAATATTTCAATTGTTAATCAATCGACAATTTGTATAGGCAGAGATAGCTTAGCCTGAATTGTACTTTTCTAGAGGAAGATAATAATCTGGAAACACAGAGGAAACAAAAAAACATGAATAAATTTTCAATTAATTGCGTCTTCGTTATTCGTGACAACTAGTCTGAATTCAACGATCGTTCGTTGCCGGGTATAATTGTACGAAAATTACGTGCTCATAATCGAGCGCATAAGTAATATTTCTTCAGATGAAAATAATCCGAATTTATCGGGACTCGTCGATCTCCTTCTTCGATAAGAAACTTTTGACGCATGAAATATTCTGCCTTTGAGAATCTTCATAACAAGTTCACTAACCTGACCGTCGTTGAGACGGATGCGTTGAGCTCGCACGTGAAAAAAAAAGTTACTTCAGCCGACTGAATTCGTAATTGAAAAGGCTGATTAATGATTTGTTGGGAAAAGTTAGAGTATTAGCTTGCTCTGAGAATTATCCATTTCATCGGACTAATAAACAAACGAAATAATTAATTAGCGTTCGATCATTTAATTGGCTGTGGACATCACTGATTACACTGATTCAAGTTATTCTTTTATCTCGTGTTTATCCACTTTTTTTTTAGTGAATTCTCGAAGAAAGCTTTTTTTTCCACTTAATTTTGTGAGTTAACTTTGATCAATGATACGCTGACATGGTAAAAGGTAATCCGAAAAAAGAGAATAACCCTGAATTTTTAATGTTGTAGTGAAATTATTACAGTTGAATTTGATTTTTTTTTTAAATAATGTTTGTACGTAAAAACTGCAATTTTGATAAACGTCACTTTTCAAATTAAGTCCTCAATGATTTCAAAGTCATAAATAAATATTGACTAATTGTTTTAACACGAAAATAAAAAAGTTTGGACGACGATCCGAAAAATAATTATTTTCTGTTAATTTAATTAATTAATGAGGAACGTTTTGAGTGATTGTTAGAGAAAGTTAATGTTTATTCGTTTAATCCCAAACTCACGAAGCATTATGGATCTCCAATTTTATTTGTTCCATACATCTCAATTTTCAATTGATTTTTGTCAATCTTTGCGTTTCAACGTTGTACTTATCGTCGTAATCGTCAGTATTCGGTTATAGACCACGTGAGAATGTCGCCCATATTTCTTTTTCCTGAATTTCGAGAACGAATATTAAAAATAGTAGAAAAATAAAATTTAAAAAATAGCTCGACACGTTTAAACAAATTTTTAAACAATTGTACTTATCTCCGATGGATACTGAACCGATCAGATTTCTTCAAGCGGAAAGAAAAAATAATGAAGTGTACAAAATCATGACAAAAGTAAAAAAAAAAAATAAATAAAAGATTTGCAAAGGAAATAAAAATGCGAAAAATCAAAATGACATTTATATCGCTCTTCTCCACCCCCGCAATTAATTACTCTTGTAATTTTCCCCAATACTCCGAATCGCCACTCGAAAAAATTACCAAAATTACAAAATTTACCGTTATTTTCATTTTCATAAAAAAAAGAATGTTACTAAAAAAAAGGAAGAAATAACCAGAGTTTAAGCTCCAATTCGTAAGCCCGAAAAATTACAAATCTGAAAATGATTTGGCGAAAAATTACAAATCTGAAAATGATTTGGTCTGGAGGCGAATGAAAATCGCGATAATTTTTCGACTCCTCGTCTACCCTTCGCTTCGTTGTCTCGAGCGTGTGACGATTTGCCGCGATAGAATTTCGAAAAGAACAAAAAACATTTTTTTTCCTTCAATTTTCGAAAACCAAAAAAAGATTTTTTTTTCCCAAGGCCGAGAGAACGAGATGTGCCGTGGGGTTCGGGTTGTTTGGGTTCACGAAAGTTTCCACTTGAAACCTTAGAGTTTTCACGTTTGAGGTTAGAGTCTCTCATCGGCGTTTCCGAAATTGTCTTTCTCTATACTCGCTATGATATCCATAATAATATAACACGAGTAAAGTGGACAAATCTGGCTGTCGTGAATCATAGAATGTACTCTACTGCATAAAACATTAGAATTAAAAAAAAAACAAAAACAAAAGAAGAAAAAAACGAATTTAAATGTCCCGTACATCTGTCGAGGGACCGTCCAGAACAGCACCGTAAAAACGAAAGTGCGAAAGGCCAAAAAAAGACTTTTGTAAATCGATGTGAAATATATATAAATATATATATATTTTTTTTTTTCAAATTTGTTACTCGCTCCCCTCCGAGCACATAATTTTTAATCAACATTATACTTATAAGGGAAAAGAAATGGAAAAAAAATAAAATAAAGGTAAAAATAAAAATTTGAAAAAAAAAAAATCAAACAAACAAGGCAACCATTCGATGGTAAATTCGAGTGGGAATAATGAACGTAATAAAGTAGACACCTCTCTCTTACACAGTCAACACACAGACCACACACGAACGTGAAAATCGAGATGTATAAAAAAAAATGTATTTCGCGTTATCGTAATTAAAGGAAAGTAAAAGTCACTACGCGGACAATGGCACACGTTGAAAATAACGCGCGTAAACGAAATAATAAAAATAAAACGAAAGATTCAAAAGAAGTGAATTATAATGATATTGTTAATGATTTAGCGATTTATCGATTATACCTAATTTTAATTGTAAAATTATTATTAAATATAACCCGTTTGTATATTAAGAATGAAAAATACAAAAAAAATTATGTAAGAATAGAGAGAATGAGAAAATGAGAGTGAGAAAGAAAGAGAGAGAGAGAGAGAGAGATAAAAAGCGAAAAAGACACGAGCGAAAAACAGAGAATGAGTGAACGAGAATTTTTTTTCGAAAGATGACAGTGCGAAAGAAGAAAGAATAGAAAGAATTATATTTCCAAGAAAGAAATTTTTATTTATTCTATATACATGTATAAAAATATATATCGTATGGGCATCGATATGATTGATTTTTTTATTTCTCTGCCGTGCCCATATATATATTCGTATACATTAAAAATAAACGAACATCGTGTTACAAGAATATGCATAGACATTGAGAATAAATATCATGTAGACACTAATAATCAAAATTTTACCGTGGCTATTTTTTTCTATTTATTACCTCGTAAACCCTCGATCCTATCTCCTTTTTATCTTTTCCCTAAAACTGTTTTTACTAAAAAAAAAAGTCATAACTTAAAAACTTCGATAAAACTTTTTTATTCGATTTTTTAATACAATTTTTTATCGATTTTTTTTTTATAAGGGAAGAAATATATAAACATCGACTTAATATTTTTTTCGTGACGATTTTGAATTTGAAAGGTATTTTTTCATGAAGTTTCATTTAGCTGAGAATACGTTCGAACGATTTTAAAATTGAGGGAATTTTGTACGTACGTGGTTCGCCAAAAATGTAATATATTGATAAGAAGATTAGATAGCAGAGTCCAAAATTGGAATTCCCCGCTTACGCACTACCTTGGACGAAGCGGCATAAAATAACTGGCCGTTATTTCACCACGCGCTTATTATTACGATCAATGGAATTCTATAAATAGTAATGCACCGGTCCACAAAGTGAAAGTGACCGTGCAAAATGTTACGGGCGCGAAAATAATTATATGACACAAAGGTCCAAATCTGCATCGACACCATTCCGAGAGAACCTTTTTTTTCGTTTTTTTTTTCTAATACTCGTATAATATCAGAGTAGATACATTATAACGCGTAACGTAAACTCTTTATGGAACCTACGCTTCAACCCCCGTAGCCTTTGTTTCGAAGTGAAAAGTCCTCGACTCGAATGGAATTTTAACGATAAAAAAATAATTCTGAATAATAAAAAAAGGAAATGAATTTTAATATTATAAAATATAAAATTATTAATATTCTTAATATGGTAAAATAATTCATTTAGAGAAACACGAATTGTAAATAAGTCGATCGATATTTTTATTTAAATGAAAAAATTCAATTTGGTTAATTCCAATTTTAACGAATTTTAATTAATGTTGTAATTAAGTAAAAAGAATTGATTATTGGTTAGTCAATAGCTAAAAAAATAAACAGCTGCAAAAATAGTTGAATTTTCCGTTAAAATTCAATTTTAATTATTCATTGGTAACAAAATGGATTAAAAAAAGTAAATAATAAATATAAATAAGTGAAGCGATATTTTCAAACTGTTTTCGGACTGTTCGGATATGTTTTTCTCTTTTCTTTCGACGATTTCAGGGCACGCTCGTCATTAATTTCGTGGCACTTTGCGCAGGCATCGCTCTCAATTGTCAATCCCATTACTTGAAGCTGAAAGTTCAAGATGCCTAATGACACATCCACTTCAACATCCAACCGACTGGCTTACAATGTTTTCGCGTTTACTATTCGTCTCGTGATCATCACTCCGCGATTACGATTTCAATGGAGACCGTTCTTTCGTTTTTATTGATGCCGGGACGTTTTAGCTTGATCTTTCAGACCTTTGCTTTGGTTTCATTTTCTATTGGCTCTGATACACTTTACATTTTTTTTTTTTCGTTAAATCTTTTTCTATAAACAAAAAAAAATTAACCCTTTTGAAAGCCCGTTTTTATATACATTTTTGATTATCGTTACTGATACACGGGAGTAATATAAATAATCGTTATAATTTAACGACAGGCAAAAAACCCTGATTTGAAATTTTACTTCGTACTTGAAAACTTCATTTTTGAAATTTGTTTATAACGCAAACTGCATTTAAGTGTTAAAAAAAAAAATCGAGATATTTAATTCGCGAAGACGAGACTTAACGAATTTCGAAATTCTTTTGGATTTGAACCGATCGCGTAAAACTTTTGTTCATCTTGGTTCCTACGATTGAACGCGAGTCCATCGAACCGCAACTCGAACTTTATTATCGGTAAAAATGATACGGAATAATTCGCGGGTTTTTGCGAAACGGATTTTTGTCGTCGCGTAAACCGGTGACCCAGGATTTATAACCGATTGCAAAATACCATTCCTCATGATCGTTACGAGATTGCGGGTGGACCGTAGGTTGTCCAGAGACCAACGACGAAACTATCGCGGATTGCCGGAGTGAGTGGAGACGATACTTCCTCGCTTTCACGCTGCACCAAAGATCACGTTCCTCGTGACGGAGACGTCGTCGTCGTCGATTATTTCTATCCACGTTTAGATCGGGCTATCCGCAGGTGTCACGATGTTTATTCGGCATCGTTCACGTGTGCGAATCGGACTCGTCGTCTTCAAAGAAGCAAACAGTGGTGCGAAGACGATATTTGAAATTCAACCGGTTAAAACGACCAAAAAAAACCGAATTTATTTTTCACATTACTAATATGAAAGATATTTCAATAAACAAATGTTTTTTTTTCCTTTGAAATTAAGTATTAAAGATACCGAAAATAATATTTTTTTAAACAGAAACTTACGAAAAATATTTTCTTTCATTAAAAATGATTTGTCAATATATGTATATATGTATATTTATGGAATTATTCAAGCAAAACACTAAGCAATTATCATTTTTCTTGGACAAATTTAAACAACAATTTCATTTTTTCCGCTGAATAAAAAACAATAACAAAAAGAAAAAATTGAACGATTTTTTAATGATCTTTCCCATTATTCCGAATTCATTTTTTTTCCTTCTAATTTTCGAAACGTTCCGCTAGTTTAATCAAACAATATAATTAGCAAAATAAACCAACAAAAAGGCTTTCTCGCGTTTCGACAGATCTCGTTTTGGGTTCGTAAAGTGTACAAAACTGATAAGAAACACGCGGTGTTTTTTTTTTTTTTTTCTTTGTTATTCGCCAAGTATTTCGATCATGAATATTCATTGGCATCGAGTGCGCGTTCACTCGTGCGTGAGAAAAAAAAACAGTATTTAATAATTCGTTGTTTTTTTTTTCCTTGCGTGATTTGTCGATGAAACTTTGCCGGGACGCATACGAAAGAGCAAAAAACACATTTTATTATAAAACGTAGGATAATCGAAAGGAGATAAGAACGGAGTATTCGGTGGCCGCTGCTAACGCTTGACACTCGGCTGCTGATCTATCGTATGTTGGTACGATGCCGGATCAGCAAACATTGCGATCCTCGACGATTTCTCTGAGCTTGCAAACTACCGATTTCTACTTGTCGCAACAAACTCAGTGAAATTCACGCGGTTCGAATTTTTGTTAAAAATAAATATTACAAATATATATTATAATTAATTATACTATTTAGATTTTAAAGATAATAATTATCAAAATATTAAAAACTATAGAAATACTATAAATATATATTTAATAAATATGAAAAAATGGTTAAAAACAATAAGTACATTTCAATAAATATTCCAGCCGAAAAAATGATAAAAATTTTGAGATTTTAGAATTCCTCGGCTGGATAATGAAATTCGAAAAGTCGAAAAATTTCCCGGTATTGGTACATTCGATTGGATTTGACAAACAAATTTTTCAACTCATTAATTCCAATTGCTGAATCCTCCTGTTTGACTCGGGAATGGAATCGCTTATCTATCTTCGTTCTCTGGCCGCTTTCTCCTTCGCTGCTCTTTATTAATGTACCCCGTATTTTATCGAGTGTAACTAGTATACACATATGGGCTGTTCAGTCTCATTAATTAGTTACTACCATCGCTCAGAGTGATTGTGCGAACCGTTAAAAAAAAATAAATCAGCGATTGTTCAATCGCCATGCAAAAAAACGAGTTTAATTTAAACGATACTTCAATGGTTACGCCATAAGATTTTCATTAACCATAATTATTTAATAATTGAACGTGAAAATGTCAATTTTTTGTCGATTTTTTTTTGTCATTTTAATATAAACAACCGAGATATTTTATAACGAAACAATTGTCCGGATATTTGTAAATAATAAAAATTCATGAATAAATTAATTATTAATTTAACAATTAATTATTAAATACGACGATAAATATTTAATCCACAAAAATTACGGATGGAATGCCTCGTACGTGGGTGAACAACATCCAACAGGATACACGTAAATCAGCGATTGAGTTTATCGAAAAACTTCGAAATCGAAAACACATTAATTGTCGAAACGTGAGTCAACGAGCTGAATTTTTTTTTTTACAATTTCGTGTGTCTAACGTTCCAAAATTAAACTATCGTTTTCCCCTTTCTCATTTTCTACCTCAAAACAAAATAATAATTACGAGAGTAAAAAATTATTTTTTTCAAATTACAGATGAAACAACAATTGTTTAAATTCGTAGAATTAAAATTCTACAACAAAGAACCACATTGATCGTTTTCGTCCCACGTGAATTTTCAACAGCGTTGGGATTATAATTTCTCATTAAACATGGATTCGAGTAAACGAAACATTGTAAAGAAACGAGTAACGTTTCTTTTTTTTTTTTTTATTTCGAGGGGATAAAAAAAAGTTGAGAATCTAAATTTGACCTTGGATATAATATCACAGCAAGGTCATCCGAAGGTCAACTTGAAAATATCTTTATCAGAATCCGCGGGGCTCATTGTGAATTCTTATTAGTACTTTAGTGTCTTCGTTAACGAGCTCTCATTCGGATTTGTAAGTTACTCGCTGTTGGTATCAGTAATTATTCAGGGTGCATCCAGTGGAGGTTATCCGTTTGGATTTGGACCCCTTTTCGTCCGTTCTCGTTTCCCCGATAACACGAATCGTTAAATTCGACGAAATACCTTAAAATTATAAAAAAAAACCCTTAATTATAATTAAACCTTAATTACCGCTGCTTTCATTCGAAGTTCAGGATGAATGAATTTTTTGTAAGATGAGCGTATGTATCTCCTGACACGAGGGCATAATTTATCTCGTCTGTAGGTACGGAACGCATAATATCACGTTGATAAGCGCACTCGCGACAAGCCCGAGTTCACGAAACTTTTTATCGAATCGTCGAAAGTTGGTTGATTGCACTATTGCGATAACCCCGAAAGTATGTAGGGTCCGCAGTCCTTTAACGAACCAGACAGCCACAACGAGCCATCTGAATTGCTTGGAAACGCGACATTGTCAGATTGGATCGCGTCCAACGGTTTTAGCGTTGGACGAACATTTAATTCCTTACATAATTAATTAATAAACATTTTTTAATTATCCATTTTTGTTAAAATATATCATTTTTTCTCTTTAATTATTAATACCTTCGGTTCGTTTTATTATAAATAATTACTTAAACAAACTCTTATGAATTATTATAAATTATTACAAAACCTAATTAATCAACATTCATGATTGATTATTATAAGCCGTATTTATAAGTTATTATTATATATTATTACAAACACAAATTATTACGAATTATCACAAGCCCGAATTTTTATAACTAATTATTGTTTATTATAAATTATAATTATAAATTGTTATCAATTATAAATTAATCCTAACCATTCCAATATGAAGATGCCTGTTTCTGCTGGCGTTAAAACTATTTCCATTTGCAAAAGATCGAGAATAATATTTTTTTAAACGAGGAATAATTGGTCTAATAACAAATATATATATATATATATATAAAAGTATAACGAATATTTGTACTGAAAAAAAAATTTTTTTTAATGATCCCACCCTGTCAAAAATCTTGTTCGAAAAGACGTTCGTTGAAATCGTTAGATCCTTGATCATTCCCAGTCTCGCGCAAGTTGCCACAGACACTCGTTGCAACAAAATTCAGATTATAAGCGTTGCGCCAGGCAAGAGTTCTCCGCGGTCAGTTGCCTACGGAATGTGCATAGAGGGAATGCGAAGAAAAAAAAAAAACGCGAACGGTTCCATATGCAAAATTTACTTTTCACGCTGTGCGTACTGGTAGGCTTAACAATTGCGATTGTTGAGCAATGAAAGGACGAAGGGGTGAAAGCCCATGTCGAAAATCGACATTTGCGATTTCAGAGATTTACCTTCGAATTGAAATCTGTGAAAATGGCCTAAATGAATTATTAGCTTAGAATAATTATTCAACCAAAAAAAAATCAATAGTTTATAAAATGGTAATATTTTTCGAAACAAGTAATTAAAAATAAAGTCCTCTGTATATTATTCTTTTTTTCCTTATTATTTTTTATTATTATAAGTATGTTATATTTTAAAGAATATAATAATATATTTAATATTCATATTCAATATATTATTATATTGTTTAAAATATAATATATATTATTATAATTAATATCGTAATATTTAATATAATTATATGAAATCTATATATATATATATAAATATAATAATATATTTATTATATTTTATATTCAGAAGATATTATTTATAACTTATTACAGCAGATATGTCACGATAATTGAAGCGATCGGATTTCATTCGGGGCAATTTTGTCAACGACTGTTTGGACTGTGATCCGTAAAAGGAGCGATTGTAACAGTTTTTCCTCCTTCTTTCCGAAAGGCATCGAAAGAATTCTTTTTCTTTTTCATGATCGAAGTTATGATTAGAATTGTGTTGAATCGAAGGAATGGGCATAGAGGGATTTTCTAATATGCACTTTCACCCGGCAGTAAACTACATCGGTTGATTTATGCATGTGTCCATTGTATATGCCACGTAGTCACACGTACACGGCGTCCGATATCGCGGGTGATCGCCGCTGGAGATTCGCCGCAGATTACTTTTCCGCAAAGTGGGGACATGTCTCGACGTCTTCATACTCGCAACGCAAAGATTACCGGAGAACTTTACGTGTACGAAAAAAAAAGAAGAAAAAAAAAAAAAAAAAGAATCGTACGTGAGTCCGTCAGTCGAAGATGAAAGTAATAGACTAGAACGGAATTGGAGAACGCGAAAAACTGAAGAAAAAAAAAACATTTTTATGATTTACGTGAATCGAAAGAAGCTAAAAAAAAAAGACTTTCATTTTTGACTCGCAAATTTCGAAAAATACTCGAATGTTCTTTGAAAAAATAAACTTAATTTAATTTAATCTTGAAATCTCTTCAAATAAAAGCTAACCTTGCAAGGCAAATCCAGAATAGTTTGCCATACCTTTTTTAAATGCTGTCAAAAAAAAAAAAACTTAAACAAAACGAAACAAATAACAAGAATTTTATTTACTTATTCGATATTGTTTTCGACGAAAATTTGTACGTTTGCTTCCATTCGAGATGAGCCTTCTCTCCCTTATTCCCATTTATCCCGGAATTACTCTACCAAAAAATATCAAGGAATTTGTTGTTTCCTCGATAACGGATATTCCGTGATATTTCCTTGGTTAATTAATTAAAGATCGAGGAGGTAAAAAATGATGAATCTGCTAAACGACTATGAAAAAAAAGTTTGGTAGGTTTGTAGTTTCGGAATATCTTTCGTTACGGTAGCTATTAGATAACAGTACGATGGTTTATATCGGAATCAAGAGAGCGCCTTTGAAATACTGAGACGAAATGCTTTAACTAGGATACATGTATAGACATTATATCTCGACTCTGCTTTAATCCGCAATCACTCTTACTTTCTTATTTACTAGAGAACCAGCACCGATTTTATTCCACCGCTTATATATGGAATCTACAGTGAAATCTCCAATATAAATCGTCTCCAAAAGATAACGAATATTTACGTTGATCATGAGCTTCCATGATTTAAAGAATTATTTTTTTAATCCAATAATTTAACTAAGAAAAAAAATATCGTTCGTTCTGTGCATTTCCCGGATCGAAACTCGCAACATTGGTGTGCAATGAAAATTATTAATTCTCGATATGACGTATTTCTTTTTAAACGAACATTTATTTATAATCGCAAAATTGTAAATTCGAGCGGAGCTAGGAAGCATACGCACTTCTGTAAGTGACGCAACGATGGATCGATCGCTTATCATCCTACGATAAAGAGCCTTGGTTACGCGAAACGTTTTCCTTCGAACCACCTGGCGGATCATCCGGGAATCACGTTCATGTAAATTCTTCTCGGTCCGAACATTGATATTTCTTGATAGGGTTTACAAGTCTGGCGATTCCATTGGAAATTGAAGGTGTTAATTCTTGGTCAATTTCATCAAAAATTTATGGTACTGATTCTTATTAATTATATCAGAATTTTACATAATCAATTCCTGTTAATTCCATCAGAATCGATGACAATTTTGATGGAATTGACAAGAATTCATTCGAATTAAATTCCTGTCGTATCATCAAGAATTCATGGCATCAATTCTATCAGAATTGATGGATTCAATATCCGTACATTCCTTCAAAAATTGCCGGATTCAATTCCCGTAAATTCCTTCAAAAATTGCTGGATTCGATTCCCCCAAATTCCTTCAAAAATTGCTAGAATCAATTCGTATAAATTCGAGAAAAAAAATTGAGAAAACCAATACTCATTGATTCCATCAGAGATTGATACGATCAATTCCTGTTAACTCTCGTAAATGTAATTGACATAAGTCAAGGTCGGTTGGCAGAGTTGGTACGGAACGGCTCATACGTTAGAGGAAAACGATCGGGAACGATTTTATCGGTTGGATGGATGGGCCAGTTCAGTAGAAACAAGATTTATGGGGAATCTCATAAACGTGGTAGCCTGCACCTGGCATTTCTCCCAACGTTTCGATACCTCTTTACTCGCCATCCATACCGCGCTTGCGGAGTCGTGTATTAATTGGGAAACCCTCTAGTACGTGGTAATTAAACACTAGTTCTTAAAAAAAAAAAAAAAAAAAAAAGACGAAGAAAAAAATGAGTACCATATCGAAGGAGGCCAATGGTTTTCGTAATATCTCGAGTATCGTAAATATCGCGAGGTGGATTAGAATTTTGTAAAATGAGCACGTGACCGAACGTTTCCACGTTTCGTACAAGGCGATCGTCACGATTACCGATTTATTTCGATTTGTGTCGAATCGTCCCTCGTTGGGTAATAATTACCGATCAACGAAGATTCGTTTAGTTGTTTATCTCGATAAACAATAATTATTAACAAATCGTATGAATCGTTCGATACTGCTCTTATCAGGATCATTTGAAGAAATCGAAATTCAAACGAACGAGTCAAACAATTAAAAAGACAGCTGTAAATTTCGATGATAAAATTACACGCCGTCAGAAACAACCTCCAGGCTATACCATTTTTATGCTCGGCCTCAAAACTGATAATAATACTTTTTTTTTTATCATTGCTATACTTTTGTATGCTTTTCAGAAATCCATAACAGACGTTGATAAAACAAAAACGAACTATTTGCTTTCTTCAAAATTATAGTTACTCTTCTATTTTTGCTATTCATCGTGTTTTTCAAAGTCCCTAACAGTTTGCTTAATATTCCTATTTTTATTACGTATTTCGAGATCATGGCAAATATAGTCGTCGAATTTATTTATAGACTCGCGTATTTTTGTTTCCTCAATTCTTTCATTTTTTTTTTTTTTTTAATTTTTCTCTTCTTCTTTTTTTTTTTCGTTATCGGTATATCGCGGTTACCTACATGCTCTAATAAAAACAAATGTATATTTTACGAATACATAAAGTTATTTTTATCGCCTCGGGGAGGGAATCGAAAAAGCGAGCGCTCTTTCGCTCTCTGGCCCGTAATCGGAGAACCGCTATTATATCCAGATACTGGGAATAAAAGTCTTACACACTTAAGAGTGTCTCTCCGAGAGAAACGAAGGACGTTCTCTCGGGTGGAGCCTTTCTATTATGTTCTTTTTTTCCCTCTTTCCTATATTTTACCAAGCGGCGCTCTATGCGGAATTTCATTATGCTCCCGAACGTATTTATCCACTATTTTTCTCGCTTCGATTTTTATGCACGGTTGGATGAAAAGCAATGCACGCGTTTTACTTGAGTGTGGAATTGATAAGAAAAAAAAAGGAAAAAAAAAAAAAAAAACAGGAAACTCCGATTGGGCCATTGATCTTTACAGTTCTTAGGTTTCGATTACGTTCGAATTCTGGCTGTGCGTTGAAATCGGCCAATATGAAAAAAAAAAAAAAAAAAAAAAAAAAAAAAAAAAAAAAAAAAAAAAAAAAAAAAAAAAAAAAAAAAAAAAAAAAAAAAAAAAAAAAAAAAAAAGAGTTTCGTTCGAAATATCAACTAACCAAAATGCCATATTGAATTAAAACCATAATAATTGCGAAAAATAATTTCATCGTAAAAACAAAAAAAACTCCGGTTCGGTAAGTTAGAAAATAAAAACGTCAAACTCGAGAGCCGGGAGCGAAATTGTTGAACAGTGATCATTCGTTTTCTCAGGGCACCAATTGATATTCGGAATAACGCAATAAGCGGGCAGGTATTGAATTTTCTGCGTATGGTGACCAACGCGATCAGCGATATAAACTTTCAGCCTGGCTCTCAACTTTAAGGCGTTTGTCGAAAGAATTATTAACCAATCATACCGCATGAAACCTGAGCTCGATTTTGCGGTTCTACGCGGGCGCACAAGTTCTCAAGAACGGGTTCACTCACCTCTGGCACAAATAATCCAATGTTCCCAGCTAACCGTTTTTAATCAGTTGTTTTTAATGACTCACACCTACAATATAATAAAAACTACCCGTACTTCGAGAATTCTTAATTTAAAAAATTATTATTTCCGATAAATGTTTTTCAATCGAAAGCAACGAATGACTTATGATCATATTTGAATATTTTATTGGATCAGAGTTAAAAATTACGACGCTATTGTTTAAGACGGTCGACATCGTATTTCCTTTTTTTTTCCAAAACAAATGATACAACCAATATTCTTCATACGTTTCCTATCATTTTAGCAATCCTTAGAAAACCTTCCAGTATATTCTTCAGCATGTTTTCACCAAAGTAAAATTCTGCGATTTTCTTTATATCTAAAAATTGCATTTGTCGAGAAAAAAAAGCTACGAGCAATAAATGAATTTGCGTATCCTATAGTGTCGTATATAAAATACTGCAGGTATATCCGATCATAAAATTGGCAAGTGTCTTTTCGCCTACATTTCTCTCGAAGATTCTCGTACCTTCTCTGCACTTATCTATCGATACAAGGGCATATGTGTGTTTCGATTTATATATATATATAGAGGCCATTATCATACCAAAGAAGGGTCCGTTAAGGTAACTCGGAAATTTGAATTTTTACGCGTACACCCGCGCCTTTTGCGACAACGCTAATAAATAGAAGACGGAACATTCATGAGCAAGCTTTAAGTATTTACAAGCGTGAAGGAGTCAACGGACTCGTCGAGCGCGAGTGTAAAGTGCCGAGAAAGCAATGCGCGTCGGGAGGACGTTGAAATACGAGCCAGCCTCGACGAAAAGCAAGAATATATCCTCGTACGTTATCAATATTAGTATTAAGGCTAGCGGATATGACCGACCCTTAAATTCACCTAAATAGGAAAAACTCCAACGTTCCAACCACCCAACTTTAGAGATCCAACCCAGAGTTGAATACCGGGCTGTTATCAAAGCTACATTGCCTTCATTGGATTCTTGAGGTTTGCCAGATCTTTATCAGTTTTTCCCATTTCTAAAATCATTGGTTGATTGGATCAAACGCCTTTTTTTCGTCTCTAATATTCCTGTTTTTATCGAAAGATTTCACTATTTTTTATGGCAATAGAAAAAGTCAAAAATGATATTAAAGAATATTGAAAAAAGAAATAGTCGAGCTACTGCGAAATTTAACGTACTCATTAAAGTTGTAAAACTCCATACTTCGGTATACGTACTACCACTATTTTCTGTTCTTTTTCTTGTGTCCCTTTCATCACACCTACACCAAGGATCCCCAATCTTACGACACAACTTTGAAGTAATTGAGGCTTTGCGCCAGCGTTCGAACGAGACTCTTTTAATCTCTGAAAACTGTGGCGACATTGGTATGGGGAATGGGTATTGCAGAGCGACGTCTCCGCAGAGAGATGCTTCTCGTAGTTACGGCCAATTTTCATTTACAGGTAAGTTCGTTTAATCGTTCAATTATATCGTCAGGAAACCCTGATTGAAGGTAAGGAAAACACCACACCTTCACTCGATGCGCACACTGAATTTCTTTATTGTTAATCTTGGAACTATCCTTCGTGGCTTTTTTATCCCATGTTTATTCACTGATCGATCCATTTTTTTTTATTTTATTCACAAAAAAAACATTGCTTACCAACGTTCCGCGTATATTTTCACTGAAAAATAAAGAGCGTTAAAATTATTGCTATTTCGTTCAGCGTTTGTTTTCGAAATAATCACGGCTCCATAAATATTCACTTTATTGGCAGTTTACAAAGATAAAAAGGAATTGAATTATGATTTTTTAATCGCTGTTAAAATTATGAAGACGAACTTACGCAATGTTGGATCAAATATTCTGGTACCACCCTTTGTACGCGGGAAACCTCGTGTACGTAAAAGTTGCAGCATCCGATAAACGAGAAAAGTACAACGAGAGACACGCTGGCTGGTGCACGTACGATGTCTGTCGAGTCAAGGAAGGCTCGTCCATTCGCACGTTCGCGCACATTCGCTCCCTCGAATCTCCTCATCCTCGTACGTACGAACTCGAGCCCGAGCAAACTACTCTCGAGCAACTATAAGATCCGGGATTCCTCGCGGCCGGTATTTTTCATCTCGCTTCCCTTGCTCGTGGGGTTACCTAAACACCCGCAAGCGAGGAAAGACTGGTTTATCAAGGTTTCGCGTCGCTACAGCAGCGCACCAGCGCGACAAAGCGGATGCAACGGATGATTCTTCCAGCGATGTCGTTCCATTAACAAAATCCACCGTCGGGATTCCAACCTCGTAGCGTTTTTGCTGAGTAAGTAATATTCGTCAAGAATATCGAATTAACGAAACGCGAAGGACGTTTTCGATCGCTGGAACTTTTCGCAGTTTTCATTTTGGACTTGTCTCAATATTATCGTACCGGAAATATTTATGCGCAAAGTTACATCGATTATACATTTGTCGTTTTTTCGTTGCGTCGTGAAACGTACAAAAAAGTCATCGGGGAATTAGAACGTCAAGCTTAAATTAGCGGACGATTGAAAAAAAAACCTCCGAAATATACCGGAGCCATATTTGTGATCAGATCGTACGTTGGATATTATTCCAATTTGTGTATCTCTTTAAAAAATTGTATAATTTCATTCACGTGTACGTATAATTTCTATTAGCATTCGACAAATCCCAATTGGGGTATTAGATACTCCGTTCGAAGGGTCCCTGATTCCAACTTGGCCAATTATCAAAACCGTCGATCAAAACGAAATTCCTAACGAAGCGAAGGAGGTGCGAGGATGATTCGTCCGCGACCTAACCTCAAAGTTGACATTATCGAAACGAGGCTCACGCTCGGGTTGGATGATTATTGGGTGTGCGAAAAGTCAAGGGATAGAAGTGACGCGAATATCAATGCTGTAATAAGACTTAGGTAAGCGGCCTTAAGCAACGGCGCGCAGGCACGTAGACACAATAAAACGCAACGGAGATTATAGAATTCGTTCTCCCGCGCTGAGCGCTGATTTCTGATCTTTGCTTAGGTATTGAACGCGGCGTTATCCGCACCGGGCATTGTGTTCCGTGCGTGTGAAAAATAATGGAAAATACAGATGCATCAGTAACGTTGGATGGATGGGAGGGGTGGGAGTCGGTCTCGGTGGTTCGCCTCAAGCCATGTAACAACCTACATTTTATTTACTGCACTTTTACTCCGACGAGTTCGCGTGCGTGCACCGCGGCCACATGGGCGGCCTTGCTGCGGCCTGAATACCTTGCTATGCCAATAAACGAGTCAGTATCGCGGGCCCTTTCTATCGCTACGATCCGGGCTGCGAAAACTTTGGCTTTCCTAAATAATCTTCATCCGAATTATAATCCTGATGGAACTCTTTCAAAACCTGGATACCAAAATTTAGGTATACAAGTTTTCGAGTTCGTTGCAACCAAATATCTTGCGATGATAGTTCCAGTTTTCCGAGAAATCAGGGATATCATCTTTGTATCACCCTTTTCGTAATACTGTTTCCAACTCCGTTAGCTACGAAGCTGAAGCGAATGAAAAAGTTGGAGGACTTTGTTGAAAATAGTATTTATGTGGTATCCTCCGTCTCTTTTCAAATCGGCCGGATGTTTTCTAGGCCTGCTCGACGTTTCCTAGAAAAAGTAGCTGTTCGATTGGGCCAGGCTTTGGGCCTTGTCCAACTACACGGAGTTACCAGTTTTCAGCGATAGAGCTGTTCAGAATTGGCTGTTGCGTAATACCAACTCCAATGACGCTTTTTACTCGTATCGATATCCTCATTCCCCGGTAATTATGTCCTCGAATTACTCGTTTGGATCGTACTCCCTGGAAATGTACTCTTTTGAAAATAGCCACGAAAATTCTCGCATTTCTCGTATTTCCAGTAAAAGGAACTTTCTAATCTCATCGGAGAACGGAGATGCCGAATTTTTTCGTTCATTTATTTCTCCCAAAACCCAAAATTTTTAGGAAAAAACGTCATGTGAATAATGTAGAAAAGGCTTTTCGCATTTTCCTAGTCTAATTTTGCACTTTCGGCAAAAACTCGGGGATATTCGTAATCAGCGGAAAATTTCCGATTAAATAGACCCTTTTAAGAGGTTAAAAACGGAAAAAAAATTTTTTTCGTCCTTCCGGGCCGTTTTTCCGGAATCTCAAAAATCACGAAATTTCAAAAGGTCGTAGAGCAAACTTTTTATGTGCTATGGGGATTCAATTAGTGAGTTTGGAAAAGGATTTTGCCTAACTT
>JAPYZI010001919.1:0-27818 GCA_030523105.1 Ophioninae sp. A BG-2022a | reverse complement strand
ATCGGAAATTTTCCGCTGATTACGAAAATGCCCGAGTTTTTGCCGAAAGTGGAAAATTAGACTGGGAAAATGGCAAGAAACCGTTCTAGAATATTTTTTCGACATTTCTCCCTCGAAATTTTGGGTTTTTGGGAAAATAAACGATATATTCGTGTTCAGGGGACAAAATTACATGGAAATAGACCAATAAAAATAATATCAAAAATCCAAAATTTTTTTCGATTTGTGGGCGAAATAAGTTTTTTCACTAAATCATCGCTCAATCTCTTCGCTCAATCTCTTCGTTATGACTTTCTCTTCAAATTTCGCAGAATTTCAAAGTTGGACCATCGATTTTTGCAAATTTTTCCATACATACCCCTTTGCCTCTTTTTTTGCGATTTTTCAGATGGACTTTCCGGGCAAACTATAAGAGATATCAGTACGAATCGAACGTCATTATTTAAGTTAGGCAAAAACCTTTTCCAACCCACTCGTTGAATCTCCATAGCATATAAGAAGCTCACTCTACGACCTATTGAAATTTCGTGATTTTCACGATTCCGGAAAAGTGGCCGGAAGGAGTCGAATTTTTTTTTTTTCGTTTTTAAAGTCTTAAAAGGGTCTATTTAATCGGAAATTTTCTGCTGATTACGAATATACACAAATTTTTGCCGAAAGTGCAAAATTAGCCTAGGAAAATGCGACAAACCTTTCGGGAATATTTTTTCTCATTTCATGGATGGCATTCCGTCGGTGGTCACCCTGAACAATACTTATAAGAGTAAGCAGGACACGACTATGCCCCGAAGCATAACATGTACAGGAGTAAGCAGGACACCATCAATCTCCGAACGTTTATGCCCACGAGAGAAAGCGAGAGCGAGAATGAAAACCGCCGTCAGCGCCGCTATTCGAGAACTACCAATGGAGGCAACCCCCAGCAGAATCGGCACATATAATCCTTGAGAACTGTTCTTCTATACACATCTGACTTCGTGGGTTCAATGAAACTTGTACATTCAAGAGAAAAATCAACTCCGGAATCTCCGTATCACCTGATTCCCTAATTTTGTAGTTTTCAAAATTTATGGTCCGACAGATGTTTTCCGACTTGTTCTTCGTTCGCGCGTGTTCACGGAGTCTACAAAATGAAGGTAACGCATTAACAGATTTGCGCTATCGATCGAGATATCGATTTACAGCGAGTGACAGTAAGGAATCGATGCGGAGAAATAAATCATGAAAACAATCTCTAAGAATTAATTTTCGGAATCAACGGTTATACAACAGAATTAATTTGTGGAAAAATAGATACTTGAACGATCGTACACTTATGAATATCCGCGAAATTCCATGCATGGTTCAAGGTATTATTTCCTGGACACGTTTTACACTTCCGGTCGGTAAAAATTGCACTGTCCAGTTCTCTCTCAAGCGGGTCATATTTCGGACAAAATAAGAGATCACGGTTGTTCGCTGCTCAACGGATCCCAACAAGCACCTTTTATTTTGTACCGAAAAATCATCTCTAGTAACTTTATAATTGGCACCAGATTGAACCTCGTGGTCCAATGGCGATGAATCACGAAAGTGATACTTGTAAATTACTGAAACGCGGCTGGTACTTCTGCCAATAAAGTATCACTCTTGACTATCAACGCTTCTGATTGGACAAGCGGGGCTACAGTGGAAAGCTATAGTGCTGCTATTCAGAATTGACGTCGAAACAGCGCACAAGCGTCGCTGAGACCCATATTTTTCTTATTCCTTTCAAGGCACTTCTCAAATGTTTCCGCGCGTGTTTGTCCTTCCTACATCACTGGCGATAATCACACAACCTCCAAATTGTTCTCAGTTTCAATGACAAACGGCCAATAAACAATTAAAGTAAAGGAAATGAGAAAGTAAGCGTCGAGCCTGAACTCACTGATTCCTTTCATCTCATATCTTCTATCTGGACAAATCACACAGCCGTTAGAATTTACCTCACAATTAACCACAAATGACCCGCAAAAATTGATAACAAGAAGACATGCAAAAGTCAATGTAGGATGATTAATTTAGCAATAACTAATTGAGTGAATAATTCTCTTTATTCTAGCACGAAAATATTTCACGTTTTTATCGATCTCGCAATTAACCCCAAACGTTTGGAGAAAAAAAAGCATTGAGAAATCGAAGTCTTATCGACAAATTCACACAGCTGGCGGCGTGCTCGATTCCAGTGACCAACGCTGAGCGCTCAAGTAGACAACATTCCGTAAAGTGCTGCCACCACGGCCGGCAGTGGTGAGTCGACGAACCTACAACAACGCCTGTGACTTCTGTCAGTGAATCAGCTGTTCGGCTTGCGCAACGCGTGGGGAAGATCAGCTGTTGCTTCAATCATGGAAGAACTAACGGACGCTGATTACATTCCAGCACCGCAGAAGTACGAATGTAAGTAATGACTCATCGATTGATACAATAGATGTTTTTATTAATTCGCGTACTGATTTCGTTCGGCCGTAAATTTTTGTTTGTTTCGATTCGAGTGGCGGCGATGCCGCAACCGCGAGTTTGGCGGGAACAACGTTGCGACCCAGTGCCGTACTCTGAGAGTACGCAACGCGTTATCGCCTTCCTAGGATACGAATGAGCTAATACATGTCTCTTTTTTTTCACGCGTGTTTCAGATTTGGATCACACCGCCGATGTACAGTAAGTCAGAGCGACCTCCGCTTCCTCCGTTGCATTGGATCCATTTTTTTTTAGGTTATACGTTCTTAACCTCCAAAAATGACGAATCTTAGTGGCATTTTTTTCTCACCTTGCCGGAAACGCATGTTGCGGGTCGGTAATGAAGTTTTCTGCTGGATTCCCGCTGCAATCATATACAAGGTGTCTCGAATGGACCGAGTATAATACGAAGCGTAAGTTGATTGTAAAATTATCAACATAAATATACATTCCGATGTTTCCCTCTGATCGATCGCTAATTAAACTTTTATCAATTTGTAATCGTAGTGAAATGACTCTGACGTGGTGTGTTATAAATTCCCATGAAAAAAAACACTAGTAAAATTAAGTATAATCTTGGACCGCCAAAAATAACCAATTTTGCTAAATTCTTTGCTAACGAGAATATTGATATGAAATAAATCACGAGTTTTAAACGTAATTAATATTATACTGTTGTCAAATTCGATATTGAAAAATATTAATTATTACGACAACAGTTAATCTTAATGTAATAATAAAATTTGACAAGACAAAACGCAGAAAAAAGCTTTACAACAAAGAAACAACATTTACTCTATCATTATTTATCAACGAATGAGTATTATAGAAAATGTTATACGTCATGCTTTGTTCGAAATTACACATGAATACATTTTGAGTACGACGATTAGATCTTGAAATAAAAGTTACAGCGTTTAGTCGCGTACACTTTCGAAAGAAAAAAAATGAAAATAAAAACTTGGAACTTACAAAACCTTTCTAACAAATGCAAGTTAAGATTCCAGGTTGGAGATTAAGCAGCGATTGATCGTATTTTCCAAATGTGTAATACATGCTACCAGGGCAACAAGCTCTTGACATAAAAAAAAAATAAATCTTAAACCCTAAACTTCCCATAATTGATCTTGCGTAAATTAATATTTTTAAATTTTCATATATGTCCACTACTCGATTATGGTCTGTTGAAAAATGTCTATATTATGAATGATAAATTGATTTAATTGATGATTATCTTCGTCGAGGAATGAAGATAAATCTTATTTTACATTTGAATCTTGTAATACACATCGCGTTATTGATCAATCGGAGATAAAAATGGAAGAAAACGATATTGTTGATAATTTCATAATCGACCTACTCTTCAACTTTTTTATGTTTGATATTTACGATATAATAAATACATAATTGTCGTATACTAGAGTACAAATATTCGATATTGAATAACTATTAAACTTTTGCGACCATTTTAAGCGTAACACCATGAAAATCAATCAATTTGAGGCAGGCGTAAAAACTCATCCCGAAAAAAAACGCATTTACGTTTTTCAAAATCCTCAGCACAAAAACAAAATCAACCAAGTATACTCCTAGTCTTTAATTTTTATATTTTTAATACGATTTAAATAGTCACCGTGTGTTTTGATCTTTCAGTACTGAAGAAAAAGTCGACTACGAAAAATACGCGTATTTTCCGTTATAAGGCTCAAGCTATCATCAAGATTTTCACTTTGGATGAGATTGAAGATTGCATCCTTTGACATCCGCTTGAAATAATTATTGTCGGAATAGCTTAAATTTCTCGGTAAAATACCGTTATGATTTTTCGAGTATCGCGTTTAGCGATCGATTATTTAAATACGCGTGAAAAAGATTTTCGGCTTTGAATCTCTTTTGAGAGATCGAACACTCACACTCACATTTTAAAAAAAAGTGCACCAACGTACTCAGCTTGTTTTTAAACCTACAGTTTTATCGAAACCCCACCGCTTTGTTTAGTTTTGTAAAAAAAAAAGTCGCAGACCATTGATCAGCTTCGAAGTCGTTTTCTCTGGGATTTCCAACATCCAGGTTGCACGCGTGGGGCGAGACTATGGAGGAGGCCTTCGAGCAGTGCGCCATGGCGATGTTCGGTTACATGACAGAACTGGAAAGAGTCGAGATGACTCAAGTGCACGAAATCGAGGCGGATGGAGATGATCTGCCGAGTTTACTCTTCCACTTCCTTGACGAGTTGCTCTTCATGTTTTCAGCCGAGCCCTACCTGGTAGCTCGCGTAAGTTTCATTCCATTCCTACGGGACAAATTTTCCATCCGTTTTTAATCGTATCAATTCTTTAGAAACCAGATATAGAATTGTCTTCTTTATCCAGAATTCGTCTGAAATAATCGTTGTTTCTTGGCCACAGAAAGTGAATATCAAGGAATTCGACCGTGAAAATTTCAAGATCAAGGCAACAGCGATCGGTGAAGAATTCACGATAGGCAAGCATTCCCAGGGAGCTGAAATCAAGGCGATCACGTATTCGGCGATGCAGATATACGATCGTCCGGAAGTTGAACGTCCCGAGGTTTTCGTGATCGTTGACATATGAAAAACGAAAATGTGACGAGTTTTTATTTTCAATATTTTTATCGACGAAGCGTATGTAACGCAAGAACGTGCCTCCTGCGCTTTTCAAACTCTTTTTTTTTGCCTCTATCGTTTTTCTACCAATCTCTCCCTCGTTATTTTCCTTCTCTTCGCTCCTTCAGCGCTTTTAATTCGAGGAATCCCTGATGCCAAAGTACCAGAACCGTAAAACTTTCCGAGCGAATATTTCGCTATTGTACGAGTTCACAACCTTGTAAATACCTTCCGGGGGAAGGGAGGCCGGAGGTTTTCCGGTGGTCGAACGCAGGATAGAAAAAAGGGCCTGTACTCGCTTAAGACTCATTCGAGCAATCCGAAGGATAGGGGAGGGGCGATCCGCCGAACGATCGACCCTGCTACCATTTTCAAGAAACCCAGCAGCTCCCTTTTTCGTACTGAAGTCTCGTAGGGTTCGAATAAATACGTTACGAAAGAAACACCGGGCTGTCCCCTTCCCGCTCTTTTTTTTTCTCCTCCCTTTCTTGGATCGCCTTTCCAGTCCCGTGATGATGGGGTCGCGGGACCCCGCGTCTTTCCCTCCGCTCCGTGCCTAAAAAATAAAGACGTCGTATCATTTGCTAATTGCCTTGAAAGATCGTTCAATCGATTATTGTACGAAACTTCGATTCATATTTTTCACGCGTAAAACTCTTATTCGCGATCTCTCGCGTACCTGATAACTTTCGAAACGAAATTTTGATGTAAAAACGATGTTAGAGAATTTCGAACCAAATATAATATTTTGAAGGCTGAAAATGGAATCAGCTTGAGTTGTTCAAACGACTGTTTGATACGTGGCCAAACAACTCGGATCAAACTTTATTTTGGATGTTTCGACGGTCAGACATTTTGCGAGAAATAACGAGAGCTGAAAAATATCGTAACGATGTTTTTGCTCCACGATACGTAATCTGAACTTCGATGTATATGTATTTACACCGTTATTTTATGACTTCATTATTTTATTACTTGTTTAATAATTTATTTATTCATTTGTATCTTTATTTATTTACGCACACGTTTCAATTTATCGTAGCGTAATTTTGTCTAGTTTAATAGTAAAATGTGAAACAACCACGATTGACAACACAGCTTTCCAACCGCGTGATCCAAAAAATTGAACGAAACGTTCGTGCATTGTGACTATCACGAATAATTATTTTTTTCAAGGCTGCTCCGGTTTGATCAGCGAAAGGAAGACACCCTAGATTGGGAGTTAACTTCGCTGTGGTGTGGTAAATAATATGCTAGATAATAGATAATAATAAGTAAGATAAATAAGATTGTCGTCCTCTTGTCTTGTTTTAAGGAGTGTCCGAACGCTGGTTCGAAAAAAAACCTTCCATCGCTTAAAAACTGAATATTCAGTGCAGGAAACAAATCTCTATGGGGTTCCATCCGGATTTTTTGTGGAAATTGAAAAATCCTTTGACACGTTATTACTCTAGGTTATTTTAACAAGATCGAACGTTTTTATAAGTGCTTGTCAGTCATTTCGAAAAGTTTATTTTTCATTAAAGATCAAACCTTACGCGACCATTCTTGTTGGAAAGTCTATGGAATGTTTTATATGATTTTATGCTCTCAAGGACACATGATGTTCTCCAAATAACAACGTTCTTCTTTCCGTTTTGAATACTCGCAGTTTTTGAGGTTACGCCCGTTTCTCTCTGAAATGGCCTTACCCCTTAAATCTCCTTAATTCCCCTAAACCCCTTAAGGAGCAATGAAAGCCGCTCAGTCGATAAAAACAAAGCCGTTAACCGCGTTTATCCGCGAAGAATGTCATTCGGAATCATTGAGAAGTTCCACTAGGGTTATTCTTCCGAAACCTTTCCTTTCAGTTTTCACTACTCGCATTTTCGGGATTTTCAGGATTTCGTGATTTTCGGGAGGAATAGCCGAATCGCGGGTTCACAAAATTGTCCAAAGACAAATCACGTCGATTGTCTTCGTTTGATGGAAAAGTAACCAGTAGAAAACATAGTTATAGGGTTTTTATCGACCGGACGAGTGGCCCATGTGCTCAACTCTGTTTTGAAATTCAAACATGAAATACCGACGGAGCCAGCGAGCCGTTACGTTTAGAACTGTCAAACATTTCGAAAACTCTCGAAAGGAAATAAAACGAAATTTATTTGGTGATTTTTTCAAAGGGAAATGTTGATGACCGCGATATTTTTACCGACCGAAATTCCGTAAGCGTATCTCGATAGCGTTTGCGTCGATTACTCGAGAGGCGATCGAGTCCGATACGCCGAGTGCGCCTTCAACGGCGCGAGTGCACGGCTGACCAGTGGCGCTCCATACCGGGCGTTACGGCACTGCATGGTTCGCGTATCCCTACCCGCGCCCGGAGGAAAACGCCGAGACGTCCCGTTCGCGGTAGTTTTGCCCAAGGAACGAAAGCAAACGGAAAGCCCGCGGTGGCTGCTTAACTCCGGAAAAGGAAAGGGAACGAGGAAACGATCGTGGAACCGTCGAAAAATCACCCCAACACGCTCGTTCTCCTCCCGAGTTTCATTTTCTCAAGCGGATACACACGAGCGACGTATCGTGCGCGGAGTTTTGTAAATTACATAATAATTCGTGTCGCTCGGGCGACAACGACGACGAGAACGACGACGACGACGACGACGACGGCGACGGCGACGACGACGACGACGACGACGACGCGAATATAACAACGCAGCCTCACTTCCATCTTTCTTTCCCTCGTACACACGCGTATACCCACAGGCGCGCCGTTCTTGACCGCTCCCACGGGACTTAACGTGAAAAACTCGATGCCGGGTCGTGTCGCTCGTGCGGAAAACTCGAGACGCGAGAGTCGCGATTCTCTCGCGCATCCTCTGACTAGGTGACGATGATTTTTAAGCGATCGTTACTCATCCTTGCGACGAAAGTTATCGAAACGAAAAGGTGAAAACCGTAGAAGTGTGACAATTCGATTCAACGAACATGTGGTGATACCGACGACGACAACAACAACAACAAAATGTGAGAGAAATTCGACCCGAAAATAAAGGATAAGCAACCGAAGAAAAGTGTTTTTGTAATCCGGGGGGGAGGGCAACGCCGAAAAAAAAAACACGCCACGTCGTATGCGAGTTTCGAATGCGCGAAGGGTGTTTTATCTTTCTCTCTCTCTCTCTCTCTCTCTTTTTTCCCTCCCTCACTCAGCTCGATCTCTCTAACAGTCAGAATTTCACCTGGTGTTTTCGATCGCTTTAAATCGCGTAAGGTTGGCAACCCGCGTTGCGGGAAATACGAGCTTGGCTTTTTGGCGCGCGATCGCTCGCGGCGCGACCGGCAGATGGCCGATACCCCGGCACACGTACACTGAGAGCGCGGCGAGAGCTTTCTCTCTCTCTCTCTCTTTCTTCCTCTTTCTCCCTCTCTCGTATTCGCTCCCTTGCGCTCAGCACCAACACAATCCTGACGAGTGTCCCTGCCGTCTATCCGACTCTCCTTGCTACGAGTGCCAGTTGTGCCAGCGCACCAGCTCGCCCGACCACAATCTTCCGAACCGACCTCGTGTACTTCGTCACAAGAATAGAAACGAAAAAAGAAATATATACCGATACATCTATAAATAAATATATGAATACGTGTTAACGCGTACGAAAAAAGCAGCACAATTGACAAAAAGAGAATTTTTTAGAGCTAACCGGAGAAATGCTCGCGAAACACTGATCGAGAGCGTTCGGGTGGGGGGAGGGGGGAGGACAACGAAGGACCCGCCGACGGTCCGCTTTTGACGATACACATCGCGACAGACGCACGCGACAGCGTTGAAGAGGGGACCTCTCTCGGGCACGATGGATGTGTGCGGGATCGTCGCCATCGCCAGAAAATGGATACTGCACGAAGCCCGGTAGAAAACACGTTCGTGTGTAACGAGGCTACCGCCAGTAGTATCAGCGTATGTACATGCGCACGCACACGTGTTTCTCTGTAGGTATACATTGAAAGTCGGAGAAGAGCTCGAGCGCGCTTAACTTATCGAGGCGACTTGGGCGAAGCTTCCCGGACCGATTGGCAAGAAAATACCGAGGGAATTAAAAAAGCACGAGAGTCCGGGAGGGATGGTGACAGAGACGGAAAGAGTGGGCGATAGATAGAGAGGGAGATAGAAAAAAAATCGGACGAGATACGAGTCTTCGTACACAGAGACGCTCGCGCCCGCGCGAGTAAGCCGGTGTTGAGCAAGCTACGCGAAGTTCTTTGCCTCGGAGTGCTCAATCCTCGATTGTCAGGTCGTTCCATTTTGCTCTCCTGCATTAATACCCGATGCACACTTTGTTGTGATGTACACTTTGCCCGCTTCGATGAGAATTCGTGAAACTAGAGGGAAACAAGATTCCGTACGAGAGCATTGGGAACGCGTTTCTCGTTCTCCTACGGCGGGCTAACGGCTGCACGGTTCTCTCTCTCTTACACGCTAGTCTATTCACCGCGACGAGGAAACGGGATAGAAATAAGAGAACAGAGAAAAAGAACAAGGCGAAAGAGAGAGAGAGAGAGAGAGAGATACCCCGGAAGAGAGTGTGGGCAACGTCTCAAAATACTGCCTGCGCGTATTCACGACCGAGTAGCCGCAAGTAAGTGGAAACAATTGAGATAAATTTTGCTCGCGAGTCTTATCCCGAGTATACCCTCGTGTTGCTCATTGAAGAGCAGCGAAAAAATGTTTTCCATCCTCGTAACGCGCGCACCGTCTCTATGGTTTTTCGCGAGACCTCGCTCCCCCTCGCCCCGCCTTCCCTTCTGCTCTTCCGGAGAGTCTCGCGAACTTCGAAAACTCGGATCGAGTCGCGTGGTGCTTCCAGTGCAGGTAACACTTCGAAGTCCCGCATCGTTAGACGATCGCGATGAAGAAGCTCCGACCTCGAGGCGATAACGTGAATCTTTAGGAAATTCGTTTGTCGTGTGAACGATTTTTAGCGGAAGCGACAACTCGACGGGTACGGGAGCGGGAGGGGGAAGGCCAGGAAAGAAAAAAAAGCATTTGTGTTCGATTCCTCCACGGAGTGGGCGGTGTGGCAACGCGTGCTTTTCCCTGTTATGCACGCTTTGTAAAACACCGGAGCCCAGCACACTCTACGAGTATCGGCTGGTTGGGGTTATGTGCCTCTTCGCTCGCCCGGCTTGCTCGTGGATGCGTGTGTTTCTTTTTTTCCTTCTCTTTTCCTTTTCTTTCTCGCTGGTGCACACGTTTCTTGGCCCTCTCTTGGTTTTCGAACGGAACTCTCTCGCGGGCCATCTACCGTATCGGCGTAGAAAACCACCATCGCGTTTCTTACCAACGCGATGCTATCTCGTGCTCCCGCTCTCTATCTCTTTCTCTCTCTCTGTCTCTCTCTCGTGCGCGTTCGACGCCGCTCTAGCGCGCCACGTACGGCTCCTCGCGTACTTGCGCGCGTGCATGGTCGGGATGGTTTCGAGGTGGCTTAAAGGGCGTATGTGCGGACTCGCGAGCTCGGAAACAACGACCGGTCCGACGCACGATGCGTATGTGTGTATAGACGCGGCGTGGTACACCCGAGCGCGACCGAACGTGTGTCTCGTTCGTAAAGTCGTATACTGCCGTTGCGGGCTCTCGTGGTCAGAGAACGCCAGAACTCGTGTGCGCGCGAGCTATCTCCCGCGAATACGAAAAAAAAAAATACCGGGAGATCCTTATACATACACGTGTGGTACGCTAGTGATATTTCTTTGCCGTTCTAAGAGAAAGATTATGTGTATGTGTGCGTGTGGGGGGAGAGAGAGAGAGAGAGAGAGAGAGAAAGCAGCTTCGAGAAGCGGTGAGAGAGACGGATGCGTTGAGCGAGGCCGAGAGCGATACTTCGGTCGGTGTACGTTACTCAACTCTTGCCGGGACAACCCAACTGTCTTTCTCTCGCCCTCCCTCCCTCTCTCTCTCTCTCTCTCTCTCTATCGAGTACACCGATCCCTCTTTCGTTCTCTAATTTACATTCGTGTGCTACGCGCCCTTCGTCGTGACCACGTATGCGCGGGTTCGCAACCCAAGCGCGCACACGTTGCCAAAAGCTACTGCTATTTTTTCGGTGTTTGTCTCTTTAAACGCGCGAGTCTCGTGTGTACGTGAGTGCGCGCGCGCTCGCAACCGCGACAACCGCGTGCGTGTTCTCTCCCCGGTACCCGTTTCTTCGAGCCTCAGTCTCTTGCCATCTCGCGAACCACCGCTCATCATTTTCCTACCCTCGATGCGTTACGATATTTGACTTTTTTTTTCTCGCGGTCTTTTTCCTTCCCGAAATTATATCGCGTTAACATGATTTTCCGTAAGATCGAGGGACGGGAGAGCGTACTAGGAAACACGCCTGCTGTAGTGGGGCGCTTTGGTTGGAGAGCGGGTGGGGCGGGAAGGGGGAAAGCTGGCGGGCCGAAAGTGGGGGTAGGGGCGGCATGGCGAGCGACAAGAGCAGCGCGTGTGGGTGCAACTCGCACTGCTCGAAGCGCACGTGCGAGTGTGTGCGCGGCGCTCGGGCTGCCGAGGTCAAGATATTTACTCGGTTTACCGATTCGTGTGCGTTTTGCGCGTGTCTGTGTGTGCGTGTGTACTTACGCATTTGTGTATTGGCGGTGTGACCGAAAAAAAAAAACGTATTCTTCCGCGAGAGATCAAAGACACCGGAAAGATCGCGGTAATGTCGAGTCTTCGTGGCAAACGTTCGTACCCTCTCTCGTCTCAGATTGGACCTTCCTCGAATGTCGTTTGCCATTTTCTCGTATATGGAAGTTCATAGCGAATATAGAGTGCGGTCGCGTACGTGAAAGAGAGAGGGTTGCGCGGGGGAAACTCGTGGCCCGCGCCGCCGGTCGCCCCGCACGGTCGATACTACGTGTTACTTTTACGATTGTCAACAGCTGATCCGAGTGAGAACACCCCTCGTACGCCCAAGTCAGCTAAGAAAAACTATGAAGCCGTAAAACGAAAACGCGATATCTTCGGGGGTTTCGTTCTCTCGAATTAAAGTCGTAAACAAAAAAAAACGAAAAAAGAAAAAAAAACGGAGTGTTCTCGATTTCTCGCGAGCGGTGAATTCCTCGTTTCGCGGTACACGCACGCCGATTGATATGCGCGCGGCTCAGTGGGAACGTCGTAAGGTCGAAGACGATTATGCGCTCTCTCGTGAACGTTGATCGAGTCTGTCCTCCCGGGCGACGCGTGCCGACACAATTCTCAATAATAACGAGAATTCTTGACAAAGGATTGATACGCGTGTGTGTGGGGTTACAAGTATATCTACCGGTGCGGCGACAGCACACTCGACACTCCGCGGTGGCTGCCCGGCGCACACGCGACCGGGTAATGATCTTCGCGTTCTGCAAGACAAGTTTTTTTCCTTCAGCCACCCTATCCCCCCCCCCGCCTTCTTTTTCCTTCGTAAAAGTTTATCTCAGCAGTCGATTTTTTATCTTTTCGATTAATTCGCGAAACGTGTGTTAATTCCTGAGGAATCATTAACAAAAAGGAAACAGGGATGTGAAAAAATGCAGAGTTCGAAATACGGGCTTCGATCCCGTTGGTTCGGGCGCTCGCGGCGAAAATATTCGCCGCCACCGGCTAAGCGCTCGGGTCCTCGTGCACGCCCCGGCGTGGTTCGACTTCTGCGGACGTTTCTCGTACTACACGAGGGCGCACGTTCTCGCTCACCGGTAACGCAGCGAAAATCACCGAACTTAAAATTTACGCTCGCTTTCGTGAAGCCAATCGGGATTCTCGAAAGTGCCGTCGTACGGTACGAAAAGAATTATCGCGTCGACTCGGGTTTTATTTTTTTTCGCGACATAAATAAAACAACGAACGCTCAAACGTGAAAATACGTTGGACGCGCGTACGTCGATTGTGGATGTTTGCATGGAGGTATATTCGTCGTGTTTCTTTTTCTTTTTTTTTTTTAATTCTCGTACGAAGAGTTATTGCCACGTAATAAAAATCCAGGCTGCGTAATATCCGTCAATAATATTGTCGGTTATTGTCAGTGGTCGGTGCGATAAGAGAGTGAAATGAAAAAAAAAAAAGAAACGTCGATAGGTGGAGCCTGATCTTTTTCGTGTATTCCCGACGAACGTAGTACATAGTCTTTTTCATCGTTTCTCAGCTGTTTCTCTATCCCGCACGTCCATGTACGAATGCGGGCGAGGTTAGGAGACGCGACGAGAACCGCCCCCCCCCCCTCTCCCAACGCGTTGTCAAATTCACCGCGTAGCTTACATAATCCAAAATGTCTTTCGAAATTACAAACGATTGAGGTAATAGACGAGGGAGAAATTTTACCGTCCTCGAAACAGCGGTAGGTCCTCATAATCGTCGTCGAACCAATAAGACGAATGGAAAAGTTAACCTCTTCAGCAACGTACACGCGAGTGATAATCCCTGATACTCCTTTTACTTACGAATCGTCTGAATGAAATTTTAATCGTTCTCTCTCTCTCTCTCTCTTCGTCGCTATCAAAAGTCTCACTAGCGACATTGTTTACGTCGATAAATCATCGTAGGAGAAAATTTGTTCGAACGACCCGCCGTTGCGCTGTTAAAATCGTAATTCCACGCTCTTTGCGAAGATAACATCGAAAATGAGAGCGGGTCTTTTGCGAAAAGATGGGCGGGGTTGGGACGTTCGCAAATCTCGTTTTACCGCACGATCCATGAGGAACGAAACAAGAAAAAGTGGACAAAAACCCTTTTTCCTATTCGGATGGATCCAGCAGCGAAAAAAAAAATAAATAAAAATCACCATGCGTCCAAAATGTTAACGGTTAAAATCCTCGTCGCGTGACCTTGAAACGATACGAATCGAACTCGAAGTTGTTTTTTTTTACCTACACGCGGCCGAATTCCAGCGTAATGTCGAAAAAACGTTCGCCTTCCTCGAAGATAATTTTTTTTGACGGGATTTAAAATAATCGTGTCTTCGAGGCTATCGTTTTCGGGCGCGTGTGTATGTGTGTGTCCGAAAACTACGTGAAAGAGAGAGAGAGAGAGGAGTCCGAAATATGCAACTTTTTGAATCCAGAATCTCGAAAAAGTTATATACACGTAACTATCGATGTGTGCGAATCGTAAACAAGTGTGCGTTGAGCTTGTACGGTTAAACGTCCCGTGCAGACGACAGTAGGAGGGCGGTGTGGAGCTCGCGTTGCCGGACTACTCGGACGAGGTTACCGCTTGGTCCGCTGGCGCTGAAGCTGCTTCTTTAAACCGTGCCCCGCGGACGCGTGTTCTCTTTGGGTCCGCTTGATCGTTCTTTTTTTTTTTTTCTTATATTCTCTCTTTTTCTCTCTCCTATCTTTGTTACTCGGCTACTGCCCGGTCCATTTTCTCTTACTCTTTACGTTAAACATCGCAGACGTATTCTGGTTAAGTCTCATCCCTTTCGCCCTCGCAGTTTTCGTAACGTTAGTTCTCTCGCTCGTCGCACTTTCCCCGATGTCGTTCAGCTCGCCCCCCCTCTCTCTCTCCCTCTCTTTCTCTCTCTTTTCGATTCTTTATTTTTCTCCCTCTCCTTTACCGTCCTGGAGGCCAAAATCCTCCGCGCTGTACGCCACAACATCGGGCTTCGAAACAAGAGATTGCTCGAGACCGGCTGAGTGAAAGAGAGAGAGAGAGAGAGAGAGAGAGAGAGAGAGAGAGAGAGAGAAAAATCCTTTTCAAATATCGTGTCCACGGTTTCGTCACGCATCATCCGTGTACAAGGCTCCTCGCGAAATTCCTGTTAGAAAAAAAAAAAAAACAAAAAACGTTTTTGCGGCTGGTACGCGATTTTACTCGCCGCAATCGTCGAACCGTTGAACACACACACGCTCGTTTCTTCGACAATGGGCCGTATCGGTAATTGGAAGAGTCGGGAGTTACGCTGAACGGTTGAACGCCGGCTCATTCCTCCACCGAGATACGATTCGTCTCTTATGCGAATCGTTTACGACCATTTTTCGCACCACTTCCGGTTGTGTACACGAGGATAGAAGACACGCCGTGGCGCCACGTATAAACCGTCCGAGTCGACCGATCGTCGCGCCTCTTTATATCTTTCTCTTTCTCTTTTCTCCAACTCCCTCCATTTTCTCGATTCCTTTACACGTACACGTATATATTTCGTACGTATACGTGGAGAATCGGGCTCGTGTTTGTCTCTGGGTTTGCACGACCGTACGAATCCACACCGACTCACTTGTCGCTATCGCGCCAGAAAAATTCTTCGACGCTGTGACATTGCCAACCGAGACTCACGCACCCTCGTGACTAGGTACAACTATGGCCGGCGCACTCCGCTTCGACACGTTTTTTCACAACGCTAACGCCGGCTGGGGTAGGAAATCCGAACTTCGATTGACCAGAAGCCTCATAATTTCAAATTTTCGGAATTCTTAAACTCGGAATTTGCGGAATATTAAATATTTCGCAAATAAAAATTTTTGGTTAAAATTAATTGTAATTCGGAATATTAAATAAAAAATTTAATTTGATTAAAAATATCGGTGTATTAAAATAAAAATTTAATGAAATTAAAAATAGTGGAATATAAAAATTCCAAATTTTTATATTCCACTATTTATAAATTTCAAATTTTTGGAATTCCAAAATTATGAATTTTGGAATTCCGAAAATTTGAAATTGATAAATAGTGGAATATTAGAATTTTGAATTTTAATATTCCACTATTTTTAGTTTAATTAAATTTTTATTTAATGAAATTAAATAAAAATGTGAAATTTATAAATTTTTATTTAACTTCATTAAATAAAAATTTGAAATTGATAAATAGTGGAATATTAGAATTTGGAATTTTCCTATTCCACTATTTTTAATTTCATTAAATTTTAAATTTAATATTCCAATATTTTGTAATTAAATTTAATTTTCTATTAAATATTCCGAATAACAATGAATTTTAACAATTTTAATATTCCGAAACTTGTAGTTTCTGAATATTAAAATTCAAATACGTATTTTTTAACGGATGCCCCACTTTCATAGAATATTTAACGCTTCCTATTTGTCAAAAAATAAATTTACGCCCATAAAATATGAATCGTTCACTACAAAAAACGTCTCCACCCCAAAAAAACAATAAAAACATGCGTATTTACCGAAATACAATTAAAAAAAAACGTCATGGGTCAGATTGACCCAGTATGGACTTGTATAGCGGAAGTGTGCATTCGAATGCTAAAACGTAAAAACTACGAAAATTTCTGAATTTGAAAGAAGCTGATGACTCTATATCTAATCCACATTGCGAGCAACGTGTCGTTCGAGAAATCACACGATCATCCAGCACTCGCTGATGCAACGCGTAGTCCGACGTTAGATCGTCTGCGATGCGATGTTCGTTTTTTTTTCTTCGTTTTTTTTTCTTTCAACGTTCCTCGCGGACTTGGTGATTATTGGATGAAAGAGCGTAACAGAGGTAGGCCGATGTCACGGAAAACGAGTGCCGCGGATATTTCTTTCGGAAACGAGATAGCGAGAGAGGAACGGATCAAAGATGAGGAAATTTTGAGATGTATCGACTATGAACGTAGAAAAAGATGAGGATGGGGGGGGGAGGGTGAGAAGATTGTTGGTTTTTTATTCCGATGGGTGATTTTGCGACCTGAATTCGAATTTGTGTAATGAGCTTGTTTGGGTTTGTTTGGGTTTGGGTCTTTGCGTAATGAGCTTTGCGTGAGCGGGGCTACCTCCCCGGAAACGATGGATTCGAAATTCGCATCTTTCCGACCGAATGAAATTTCTTATCTCATTTTTTTTCATTCCCATAGTTCGTTTATTTTGCGAAATATTTATTTTTTTTTCATATTTGCATAATAAATTATCACAATAAACAATTCGAATAATTATTGATGTATTTTACTTAAAATTTCGGTAGGAAAAAAAATAGAGAAATTGAAGAATAATAATTTTCGTCTCGCTGAAACGTTGCGAACTTCAATCTCATCGAAAACGAAGGTCTTGAAAATCACTTTTCACCGTTTCCGGCAGGGAAATCGTGTTTAACACGCAGTGAAAAAAAAAAAATCTGACGCCATTAACAATTTCGATATAACTGATTTTGCATATAGACGATTAGCTTGGAAGCGGTTCGTTACGATGAGTGGAACATTGAGCAACTTGAACTACTAATGTCGTTACGCTCGTAAAACCGTCACGGGTGTTTGCTATTTTTTGGTTTAGTCAATTGACGACCTTCGATGGCTAGATTTGGATTTTTCAATAATCTTTAAACCTACACCAGTGCAGGTCACGATAAATCGATACTCAGGATTATAGAAGAAAATGATTTTATCGTTTTTCAAAAATGATGGAATTTATTTCAAAAAAATTGTTCGTGTGGAAGAAAAAAAAGTTTTTTTTTTGTTTCTGTGTGACGTAATTTTTTCGAAACGTGGTTTTTCTTGCAAAGAATAAATTTGTGATTTATGAATTTGATTTTTTCTTTTTACATTTGTATTGAATTATGAAAACGTTTGGTTAACGTTTAATAAATTAGTTAAATGAAAGAAATAATAAAATTAAAGAAAGATTAACGATCCTGAAAATAATAACACAATTTTATCGTTTTCTATTTTTTTGTTACGCCTGTTTCGAAATAAGAGTAGCTCGTATTGAAAGAACGGTTATCCTGCTTTTGTTTAGCCGTTTTATTTTCAGAAAACAAGGTTATTGGAATATAGTATTTGTAATGTATGAATACATTTTTTTTTACATTGTATGTACAATTGAAACGAATGGAAGCCGAGCGGCGACGAGCCAACGGGATTTTCTAAGATATATAGGTATAAAGTTTTATTTTCAGTTTGAGGTTAATACTTAAAAAAAAAGATTTTTCGTCATAATTGACTGTTGTGAATTATTTGTTCTGTACGAATTAAATTTTTCTTTTTTTTGTAAATTATGAAAAAATGAGGGTTGAGCTGTAAGCCGGTTGTTTTTTTTAGCGGTAAAGCAATAATGTCTATAGACAAAAAAAATTGTTCATTCTGAAAATCAAAAATTCTCAAAAAGTTTGACTTGAATTCATTTTCTCTACATTGTATATAGAATCATGAAATCCTGAGGACCGAGCTGCGAGTCGCTGATTTTTTTTCAACACGATAATTATTTTTATTCATTGCTTTACAGGAATATTGGTGACAAACAATTTTTCAATAAATTTTCAATTCGTCGATTTGCAGCAATAACTCAGTAGATACTCGACGATCGGCGAGTTTTCCATTCCGGAAAAAAAATGTCCACAACGATTCCCTCAGCTTTTAAAGCGTATTTGAATAAAAATTCATTCACGTTTATAAAAGGCAAAAAATCTATTTTTGTTTACACGTTAATTTACTCGTAAAGCCAAGCTCGATGTATGACTAATATTTTTTTCTTCGCATTACGAAATAAATAGTAAATTATGATTATTTGTGAAATTATATTTTGAGTTAATTATAATTTTATGATATTTCAAAAACTGAGCTTCGAGACTGTTATTTTTCTTTTATAATTTATACCTATAAAAAAATTTGCGAATAATTTCAATTCACTCAAGTGACTTAATAACTTTTAACTTTTTCCCAATTTCTACTTTATACTTGAAAACATCTTTAAAAAAAATTAATGGTTTTTCAAAAAAAAAAAAAAAAAAATGGTCTCGTGTTTTTCGATGTAATTTCAATGCTTTTGGGAAAAAATCGATAAGGATTTTTTTATACAAAAATTCACGCGATACTTGTACATTTTCGAATTCTACGCAAAAAGGTTCACCCCTGATACACTTTTTTTCCACTCCTCCTTTTTTTCCTCCCTTTAAGGTCTTTCCTTCGTAAAACGCAAAATTCTCACACTCGCAACGAGGGTGCCCAGTGCAGATGTCATCGATACAAAAGCCTGACGAACACCCGGCTTTCGTAACTCTCGAAACAATTTTCCAAGCCGGACACTCCGAGCTAAGAGATTTTCTCTCGCGCTTCGATTATCCCCTACCAATCCGGAAAATAAATACCGGTCCTCGCTTCGGTCAACTTTATCGATCTAACATTTTCCAACAGTCCGAGATCCGGATTGGAAAAGAGATCTTGAAACAGAGATTTCTAAATTGTGATACAATTTAGCGTTTCGTCAAGGTCTGAACGACTCGTATTCACGATGTGGCGGCCGGGGGGGGGGGGGGCGAAAGGTTTTGCAATCTTTTGATCTTCAGGTATAGTTTTTGCGTGACGTTACAGATAAACGTGCGGTTGGGTTATTTTGACCAATGTTTAATAATTAAAAACTTTAATTCATGCTTCTTTTCTCATGTTTTTCTACTTTTTTTAAAAATCATTAGCTGATTTCTAACATGATCGAATTTCTGTTTTGCTTTCTTTTGCAGGTTAACGCACGTTTAGATTTTCGAAAATCAATTGATGTTTTAATTAAATAACCAAAATTTAATGCTTCATTTTTTTTTTTGGTAATCCGAAATTTAATGGTTCGAATTTATCGCTAAAAATTTCTGGTGAAAACCCTGAAGAACGGACGAGATATTTTTACGCGAGATATGTACGAGAAGTAACAAAAAAATGATGCAAAGTATTGATTTAAAATGAAATAAAATATTTTTTACGTCACAACAATGCGGATATCAGTGTCATGAAAATTTCTAGATTTACTTTCAAGACGTTTTTCAATTTTCCTCTTGTACTTGCGCTGGCTATTTTTTTGTGGTCAGGCAGTTGTTTAAAAATCACGAAATACGAAAAATAAAAGAATATGTAAGGGATAAAAATATATATTGAAGATATTTTAGTTGTTTAACTTATAGCGGTCGGAAACTCGCGAAAATCATAGTTTTCCTGAATATTAAAATTTGTAATATTCAGACGATATTGGAAAAATATATATTAAAAAAGTTCTAACAAAAGTAAACAGCACTTTGAACGAACAAACATTTGTTTGGGTTAGGGTTTAGCTTCGTATCCAAATACGTTTTATGTGATTGACACTCGAAGATTCCGTTGGTGCGATTGATGACGAAATTGCAAAAAAAGATGAAGCAAGATTTTTTTTCTATTGCAAAAAAAAAAGAATCATCCATCTCGGATTTGATTTTTAAATATTCGAAGAGCACGTTTTTTGTCTTTGCAATCTTAGAAATATACGAAACAAGGGGTCAGATAAAAATCTCTGAAATTTGAAATTCTCAAATGTAACTCCTACTTGCGAAGTGACATTATTCCCATAATTTATCATTTTTGAACCAAATCGAACTCTACTATTGGAAGTGTTTTCCTTGTTTTCTTTTTTTTTTTCAATGAAAAATTCAGTTGAATCGTCAAATGTTTTTTTCGAGCCAATCAAGTCGTTGACGGATCTCCCACACGGTCTGATAAAAATGTAAACGAGAGTCGAACGAGAACACAGCTTCGTCGATGAATAAACAATTTTTGCTCTGTTTCTCATCTGCTCACTTCCGGAGAACAATCCGAGTAAAAAAAACGCGGCAAGTATCGAGACTGCAACAACATTGAGCTCGATTTCCAATAATCGGTGACTGGATAAAGTATGTTTTTGAAAATCGGGAAAGATATTTCGAATTTGGTGACGAGTGTGGATTCAAAGTGGAACGACGATGATGAGTGTCTTTTGGATTATGCGTCGGCGCGAGGAGAACAAAATGTTTTTTTTTTCGCGTAAACAAAAAAACATAGCCGAAATCTTACAAAATGTTCTCTTTTTCGAACGTAGCCATAAATAAATTTATATGAAAATTGGAAGAGGGAATTTGGGTTTTCCGAAATGACACAGTTTTGTTTTCAAAAAATCGCAGTTGCATATAAAATTGCCACTTGGCGAACCAAGCTTGATGAATTATTATATTCTTTCCTCGATATTCCGAGTATATTACGCAATGTATTGCCGATAGGATATCGAATACCAGGTCCATTAATATCCAAACAGATAAACCCGAATGAAATTTTTTTTTTCCTTACGTACGTTTTAATACGCGAGTAATAAAAAATTTTAACGAATTCACGATTACCCAAAATATTTCTTTCCATACCCATTTATAACTCGATAGTTAAGAAATAATGATTCATTAATATCGATTGTAACAGTCATTTTGAATCACTGATAATTGGGGTTTTCCGCAGATCCTGAAATACTGTGAAAATGCCGCGAGTAAGGAGACAAGTTATACTGGACGACCCTTCGAGGCCGGTCACTCCAGACATGGCGCAGACAAAATTAGGTAATTTGATTAATTGGTGGTAACGATTGACGGCCCTAATGATTGTACACGGTACCCTTCCACTGGGATTTCCTTGACGCACATTCAATCATTAATAATTAATAATTACAATACGAAAACCAGGGAGGAGGGTACGGAAATTAAAATTTGATCCTGTTGTACATTTGGCTCAGATGTTTTTTTTTTTAATCACCGTGCCAGATATTCATTTATAATTGTAACGATTGTACAGTTTAACAAATAATTCGTTTCTCATTTTTCGAAAGTCACCGCGCAAATATTATTTTTCGTAAAATCTTGTAATGTCCTGACATCGAAAAAGTACAGTCGATTTTTGTCTTCATTGAAATCACTTTCATTGATCGTAGTAATAAACTAATCGGTCTGGGTTTTTTTTATTAATAAATACATTCGTGCCGAATGAAAAATGATTTTTTTACGTTCATTTATTTAGTATATCATAATTAAATAAATTGTTGAAATGACACGCTAAAAAAAAAAAAGGTCCTGTACGATGTCGACGATTGCGGCCGCAATTTCGATGAGAAGCTAATGCGTTGTTTTTTTGGGAAAACAGTGAAACCAGAATTCATCGAGGATGGATCATTGGACGAGCTTCAAGCTCAAAAAATAGCGGAGGAGACGCCGAGTCCACATTTACAGGATCATCAGTACGGACAGACGCCCTGTTATCAAGTGTCGAGGAGGCCCCCGCAGCCTTTACCTAGAGCAGAGGTAAGAAGAAATTCCGTCGTTCATGACGTTTTCTATTAAAGTAGAAAAAGGAAACGGCAGTTTATGCCGCAAAAAAAAACGTATATTTCAACTCTCGAGGGAATACAAATTTATAGGATATTTTCCATTGACCTACAACTATGAAATTTGACAAGTAATAACGTCCACGAGTATAGGGAAAAATCTCGAAACTATAAATTTGTAATTAAATCTTTAAAGAACTCGGAAAAAACTGGGAGACTGGATTCCTGAGCTATTAATAATACGTACCTACAAATTTGTAAGAATGCCTCGGTGGGCGAATCCGACTCGCACTTGCTCAGGTTTTTTGTTTTTTAATCTGAGAAAAGATTAAAAAAATGTCGTGAAGCCAAGCTTCCTTGGTGAGAAAGCAAAACCGGTAATTTTGGTAATTTTGATATATTTCTCACCTATGTTCTCACTTCGTACAGCAGGTATCTGTTCAAGCGGTGAAGAGAAGATTGAACCTCGAAGTTGCGACGACGGAAACGAGTCAAACGACGTTCAAAGCGCCACGTGGAAAACGTCGAAGATCCGGCTCGAATTCGTTGTCGGGACACACGCCAACGAAGAGCAAAAACGTCGAGAGAACGCGTTACGACACCTCGCTAAGCTTGCTCACGAAGAAGTTCATTAATCTTGTTGAGAGCAGCAACGACGGGGTTGTCGATCTGAACGTCGCCTCGGAAAAGCTCGAGGTTCAGAAACGCCGGATATACGACATCACAAATGTACTCGAGGGAATTGGAATACTGGAGAAAAAGAGCAAAAACAATATACAATGGAAGTGAGTGGTGAACATCTATCGGAGTTGCTGGATGAATAAGATTACGTCGTCGACGAAGGAGAACGACAAATTCCTTGGCTGTCAGATAGGATTTCACTTTTGGGCTTTGATGGTCGCGGCGAATTTAAAGAAAACAATGTTTAATCTTGAATTATTTTATTCGCATCGTTGCCAATGGAAAGTAAAGAAAAAATATGAATTCCAAAATACCGGTGATAACGAATTTCACGAAGAGCGCGCTTTTTTATTTTCATTCATTTTCGCTGGTCGACTTTTTGTCCTTTGAACGTTGAAGATTCAGACTCGAGGGGTCTTTGAAATTTCGGTCGTAACTGGAAATCATCAAGCCTGGGAACTTTCGTTCGTATCAAGCATCAAAATAATTGTTCCTACTCGTTATCAGCTCTGCCGTTATCAATCCGCAAATTAGTTGCGTTCTCGTGTAGGAGGAACATGAAAACGATACGTTGAAAGAAGCTGAGAGCCGTTTCCGTTAGCGAGAAGATTGCGTCTGTCACATCTGGTCCCTGATGAACGTAGCGCGAGTCAAAATCGTTCAGTCACCCAAATGATCAATATTGCAACATTTAACTGTTTGGAGCTATTCGAAGCCGAAGAACTTCTACAACGTTGCATAATGAATTTTTTTTATTGAAGTCAAGTTACTAATACGGTCGCGTTACTCTTAAGTTACTAATTCATTCGGCCCAGATTATTCTTTTCGTGCATTGAAGAGTTCACGGTATTTATAATGTTTCCTTACGAAAAAAAGGGTTCAAAGGTTCTTTCTCAAAGTATCAACGTTTCAAATGTTTCTTCGAACTGTACTTCGAAAGTACAGTTCGAATATATTTCTATAAAAATATTCAATCGTTTTTCGGTTCCCATGTCACTTGATCACACGTGTGATATTTTATCCGTGATTTTTTGTCGTGTGATATTATGACACGCTACCATCTGGGAACGGTTGGTCATGTCCGTTTAAAGGTCCTGAAACCGCATACTCCCTCCACGTAATTCGTTATTTTTCGCAGTTTCGCGCATTTAAATTTTTTTAGCGCTTGTGCAAAAGAATGTACCTAAAGTAAAAATTGGGGTTTTTAGGGTTTCTAAAAATCCCAAGTTTAAAAAAATTGGGGTTTTTAGTCCCATCTCGATTCAATAACTTTATACGAAATAAGATCGGTTGTCTAAAGCGTTCGAATCGTCTTCTTCCAGAGGTGGACAATTGCCCGGCGAGCGAAACGACGCACTCGATTTGCGGCGGGAAGTGGCGGACCTCGAAGCTAAGGAAAATACCCTCGATCGATTGATACACGGGGCGGAAAAGAACCTCAGGGAATTATGCCGCGACAGGCATTACGCTTACGTAACGTATCACGATTTACGTTCGGTCGCGGCGTATCGTGATCAGGCGATAATGGCGGTAAAAGCGCCGCCCGAGGCGACTCTTCACGTTCCAAAGCCCGTCAACAATTTCGGTCCACCGAAGGTACGATCGAAATTTTCACATCCGACTTTCAACTTCGCGTGATCGCAATTTCAATTATCCGTATCGAACTCGGAGACGCATTCGCGAATTTCCCGAGGCATTTCCGGCAATGCTCGCAATATTGGATACGAACAAAGGACTTTTGATTGATTCGAAGGGGCCTCCCGTCTCGTTCTTCCTCGGAATTAATCCTTTGACAAATTCGAGTGGATTAAATTTGAATCTTTTTTTGCGTTTAGACGATATAAAACCACAAAAGATGAATTCGATTTTTCTAACTTATTATCGACGATGAAAAAATTTCAGCGAGGAAAACATTTTAAGAATATTCATATATTTCCGAGCGAATCTTTTTTTTTTTGTGAAAGAAAATCTTTCTTTCGATTAATTTAATTTCAATAACCGAATAAATAAATGATATTTAAAGAAACGAAACAAATTCCGGCAAACCGTTGTTGCTCTAATTAAAGCGTACGAGATTTGTTTCCCGAGTATCCAAAAAGACGAGCAATAAATAATCTAGCGTGATGAACACGAATAATTCCTTTGCTAAATTGAAGTACGTTCAAGGTTCTTTTCTGTTTCGACTATCAAAAAAATCAGAACGATAAATAATCCTCAAACGAATAATTATTTCCTCAAGGAAATGGCAATTTTCTTGAGCGTTCGGATTTTTCAATCGTCGACTAATGCCCCGACAGCTCCAAATCCACATGAGATCGTCGCAAGGCGAGATCGAGGTGTTCCTCTGTCCGGATGACCCCGGGGTGCGAACCGGTCACAGAGAATCGGCGATGACGACGCAGCACTCGACGCAACAACACGCCCAGCCGCAACAACCGCAATCACCGGTCGTGACCTTCAAAACACCGGAAACGGGTTCTTTGCCGCCGGAATTATTGATGAACGGTAATTCCCGGACCGTGAGTCCGTCGACGAGTTCAGAATCGGTAAAGGTCGAGCACCAAGCCTCGGTGAAACACGAATTGGCCGATTCGATGTCCCTGCTGTCTTCTACAACCGGTATGAGGGACGCGCTCCTCTGCGAGTCGGACGATTACGGTCCAATGGGGGGCGGCAGATTCCAGCTGCAAACGGAGGATCAAAATTCGCCGTCAGGTGAGCGAAGCCGATCCACCAACAATTATCTTCTCACGTTTTTTTAAATTTTCTCGCACTTCGTCGCGTCACGTGGAAACTGGAGAACAATTCGACTCGCCGTTCCCTGGTGGAGCTCCGACTGTGACTTGTGTGTTTGACGTTCGTCACATCACAGGCTGAGTTCTAGTTAGGTGACGAGCAACACGCTTCGCCATCGACCGCTACGATTACGAGAAAACCAACTACTTGATCGTCCAACCGTGCATTCGCGAGCTAAATTCCAGTTTTACTGAGTTTCGTAACACAACTGAAACTTAGTAAAATACAACCGTCTCTATTGGTACACGTTCTTCAGAGTTTTCCCGTGTTCTTGGGTAAACTCGATGTAGCTTCGTTCGGAGAATCAAATATCGAACTTGAGAACTGGAAATAGTGAAGGGACGAGTGAAAGCTCGAAAGCGTGTAGGGAAAAATTTTTTACCCCTTTGTTCTGGCGAGAATCCTCGGGAGGCTTTACGACATTGGGAATGTCGATTTCTTTTTTCTTTCGTTTTTACGTGATGAAATTCGCACGACTTGCAAAATTGAAATTGTTGATTGGAACAAGATTTAATAATTCCATGTAAAACAGTGTTTTACCGTTTGTGGGCTGAAAAATCGTAAGCTGTTATAAAAGTACCGTTGCATTATTGAAAATTTGGTTATATCTGTTTGCAAGTAAAGTAAGCTCAGCTATAGCGATTTATTAGTCGTTTCGTTTCCGTTGGCTTGAAAAAAATGGTTCGAAAAATGACACTTCGAGTTTCGTAAGATTCAACACGTGGATAAATTCGAGCGATCGTCATTCCGTCCTCGGTATTGATATCACGAATTGAAATTTCCACAAAATTCAGTCTTTCCAGAATAATAAAGAGAAATTAATTTGTTTAGATTGTAAAGTGGATGCTTGACGTTTTAACTCGATATCCTCGTGTTACAGACATGGCCATACTAGACTTTGGGGAAACTCTGCTGTCGCTCGAACCGCCGCTGTCCGAGAGCGACTACTCTTTCACACTTGGCACCGAGGAAGGACTCTCGGATCTCTTCGACTTCAAATTCTAGGATCTTGAACGGGGCGCGCATAGCCGCGAGCCGCGACGAACGACGATCATTTCGTTGACCTTGTTCTCTTCTTTCTTCGTTACGTTATTATCGTCGTATCGTTTAAACTGTGTTCGTCTATCCGGGGCTAAACGATGAAACCGAATTTGGATTCGTCGAGTCGGACATTTCGGAAGAGCGGGCAATCAGGCGCGCGAGTGTTCACTTCGAGACTGACGTACGACCAGTTCTTCAGCGAAGGAAGATCGAACGGGAAAAGAAGGAGAATGGAAGAGAGGGAAAAACGCGTTATCGCGCGCAGTTCGGGCAATTTCGAAACGCGTTTCGTCAAATTCTCGTCGATCGGCGAGCAGTGACACGAAAAACATATCAATCGCCCGGCGCGATTGCGCCAACCCGAGAACACGCGTGACGTTTACTTTCGTTTATACAATTTGATGCTTTTTATTCTTCTCTGTGTGTTCGTGGCCTCCCGAAATTGCAGAGTATTCGTCGATCCTCGACGTGCGAGTATACTCTTCGATTTGGGATCGCGATCGATCGCCCTCGCCTCCCGTGCAATCCTTATTTCATAAGTTAATTTGAGAGCGAGTGAGAGAGAGAGAGAGAGAGAGAGAGAGAGAGATACAGAAATCGCGACGAAGAGTAAAGTAAAATACTACACGATTCGTTACAGCCAAACGCAGTGGCCTTGAGTGATCGAGAGAACGGATCGAAGAATGCGGAGGACAGTGATGCACGAAGCATTTAAGGGAGTCCGTTTGGATTAGATGTGGAAATAATCAATCGCTCGTCGCGTGAACGTTTGTTTTTTTTTCTGTTTTATCGCGCGTCGAGTGAAGTTGCAACGATGCGACTCGTTGCGTATCGATAGGAATGCTAAATTATTAATTTCGTAAATACGTTAAATAACGGTGATCACCGTTGCGGAGTTGGAGCACTGTCCTTCTTGGATCGATCTCGAATGAGACGAGAATAAAGACAAGACGAAAAAAAAAGTCGACTAATCGTTTCCAAGCGCTTCGTACGCGGTGTGACTCGCGACGAGAGGAATCGTTCAGGAATAAAATTGTGCGCGTCGTGTACCGTCCGCGACGTTGTTATCGCGCATCGCTTATTTTCTCCGTTCTTTTCTCCTTTTTGTTCTTTTTTTTTTTTTTTTTTTTTTTTTTTTTTTTTTTTTTTTTTTTTTTTTTTTTTTTTTTTTCTTTTCTGTTTTTT
>JAPYZI010001918.1:0-27531 GCA_030523105.1 Ophioninae sp. A BG-2022a | reverse complement strand
AACTCGGGCATATTCGTAATCAGCGGAAAATTTCCGATCAAATACACCCTTTTAATACCTAAAAAACGAAAAAAAATTTTTTTTCGTCCTCCCAGGCCACTTTCCCGAAATCTCAAAAATCACGATATTTCAAAGGGTCGTAGGATGACCTTCTCGTAGGCTGTGGGGATTCAATTGGTGGGTTTGGAAAAGGTTTTTGCCTAACTTAAATAATGGCGTTGGATTCGTATCGATATCTTTTATAGTTTTCTCGGAATGTCCACTTGAAAAATCGCTAAAAAATACGCAAAGGGGTATGTATGGAAAAATTTGCAAAAATCGATGGTCCGACTTTGAAATTCTGCCAAAAATCGAAAAATTATCGGATTTTAACGATTAAAAAAGCAATTTGAAGATAAAATCATAACGAAGAGATTGAGCTCAGAGTGGAGTCCCAAATCCTAAAGGGAAAAAAGTTATTCCCGTTTTAGTGGAAAAACGTTTTTTACCCAAAAATGGAAAAAAATTTTGGATTTTTAATATTTTTTTTATTGGTCCATTTCGATGTAATTTTATCCCCTGAGCATGAATCAACCATTAATTTCCCCCAAGGCCCAAAATTTCAATGAAAAAATCGTGAAAAGCTTGTAAAAAGACGATTTTTTTTGCTGTGTGCCGCGCTTTCGACGAAAATTCGACGATATTCCTAATCAGCTGAAAATTAATGATTTAATTTGTTGGCTAAAAGGTTTCAGCAAGCAAGTGAAGCAAAAAGTAACGGAAACGAGTTTGCTCGTGCAACCGCTCGAGGAGGAGGTCACGTATACGTTCATGGTGCGAGCGCAGACGATCGATTTCGGTCCACCGATATCCGGAAATGTGACTACCGGACCCCAGGAGGGTTCGCCGATGGCGCCAACCGATCTCGTCGTTACGAAAACCGTATCCAGCGTTGATCTTCGTTGGAAAAACGGTGCTTCCGGAAAAGGCCCTCTTTTGGGTTATTACATCGAGACTCGTCGCAAAGGTGAGGCCAACACGAGGATATTCATTTTTTTTTTTTCATTTTCCCACGCTACGGGACCGAGGAAAAGAAATAAGCTAACGTTACATTTTAAAAAATGAAGATTTAGAAAAATAAATAAATAATTAAATGAATAAAAGTTATAAATTAATACTAATCGACTTGCAACTTAGAAAATAATTCAATTTGACAAACACGTTTTATATAAATGTTTTTTAAAAAAGTAGGAGTTTGAAGGTGTATGTATTTTTCAAGGAAGTCAATTATAAATTAAAAATAAATTAATTAATAACGATTAATTAATTATTATTCATTTTCATTAATAAGTCGTATTTATTATTTATTAATTACTGATCATTATTCATTAAAAATAATTGATTAAGGATAAATTAAAGACGTGGGTAAACAAATTTCTTCTCGGTCTCTCTCTCTCTTTCTCTCTGTCTCTGTCTCTCTGTATCCTTATCCCTATTTTTATCAATATTTCTCTCTCTCTCTCTCTCTCTCTCTCTTTCAACCTTCTAGCCAATATATAAACATCGTCCGTATTATCTTTTCATATAAACGAAAACAGCAATGGAAGATTGGCAGCATCGTAAGTTTCATAAAGACCCAAATATGCTGAAAAAAAAAAACTGTAATATTCTGCAATTTAGGCGTTCCCCTTGTAATTCAAATAACATCCAGCAAAAAGTCCTCGTATAACGTAAAATTACACAGTAAAAAATACAATCATGTACATTATTTTTTTTCTTTATTAACATCGTAACGCTGGGAAAAAAATATAACAGAAGTACGAATTACGAAATTTAACGATTTCTCGAATTATATTCGTATCGATAGATTTATTGTTTTGTTTTTTTTTTTTTTTTTTTAACAACCTACTTTTTTTCGGAAAATTATCGACACGTTGCGGCGTAATATTGTACGAACAAAAATTCGCACGATTCGCAATTCTTTCATGCGAACCAATTTTTTTTTTACTGTGTAAAGAAATCAGCATGAACATCGCTCCCACGAAATTGTCTAACGAAGAAAAAGAGCGTTTGATTAGCTGCTCCTATTAACCGACTAGAGAAAACATCCGCACACGAGACTCTAACAATTTTTTGCATTCTGTATATATATATATATATATATATATATTCATAAATTAGTATATTTATATATTTATATATTTATATATTTTGTACAATAAAAAAAGCCAATACCAAAACAGGGTTAGAAGTGTGTGAGTGTGTATTTTGTAAGAGTGCGTTCATCCCGTAGAAATCACTTTTCCCACGTGAAGCTCGTGCTAAATCCTCGGAAACAGAAATATTTCGAATAATGATGGACTTCTTTGTTATTTTCTTTTCATTCCGATTTTAGACGATACCCGATGGCAGACAATCGTGAAAACCAGCAACGGACCGCTCCCCGAGTACGCTGTCTCGTATCAAAACCTCCTACCTTCGACCTCTTACCTGTTCCGAGTTATATCGTACAATCGATACGGGATCAGTTATCCGGTATACTCGTCGGACACGGTGAGTTCAATTCTGTCCATCCGTATGGAAATACTATTATATTTTACTTTATATTATTTTGTACGATTGAAAAAAAAATGAATTTTTTTATGAGGACTGAAGGTCACTGAGGGTACATGTTCAAAGATCAAAACACATTTGTTTTCTTAAATGAATTTTATTTTTGCATTTCAATGAATATCGGTTGATTAAAACGTTCGATCAATTGAAATTGGTTTTATTTTGATTTTAATCAATTTTAGTTGATTTACATTTTTTATTTAATCAATTTTACGTTATTGGCAATTTGAAATTTAATCAATTTCAAGGAATTAAAATTTTTGAAAATGTCCAATTCAATAATTTTCAGGTGATTTGTATATTGAATTTAATCAATTTAAATTCATAAAAATTTTCAATTCTATCAATTTCAGGCGACTTCTATTTTTGCATTTAATCAATTTCAATTTATTGAAATTCTCAATTTGAATGTTTTTCAATTTGCAGGTTTTGACACCTTCGAAATTGTACCTGGAGTACGCCTATCTCCAGTACAGACCTTTCTACCGTCAGACTTGGTTCATGGTGACACTCGCAGCTTCCTCGATCGTTATTATAATTATGGTGATCGCTGTTCTCTGCGTGAAGAGCAAGAGTTACAAGTACAAACGTAAGTTCGAACTAATTTTTTTTTTTTTTCGGAAGTAGTGAAACATTTATCACCATTTTCATCATATTTCATAAAAATGATCGCAAAATTTGATCGAAATTTCGTTCTGCGAAAGAAAAACTTGGATTGTCATAGAATTACAACAAAAATAATGTTATTTTATTTTTTTCAATTGCAGAAGAGGCGCAAAAGACACTGGAGGAATCGATGGCGATGGATATAGACGATCGTCAAGAATCCGATTTGGAACTGTACCGTTCAAGGCAAACTGGTAACGGCGCGATGAACATCGCTGGCGCTTGTGGCACGTTAGGAAAGAAAAATACTCTCGGACGAAAATCAATGCATCCACCGCCTCCAACGATGCTCGGAAAATCACCACCGAGGCCATCACCCGCATCCGTCGCTTATCACAGCGATGAAGAGAGCCTCAAGGGCTACGACGAAAATCCCGATGACAGCAGCGTCACGGAAAAACCCTCGGAAATCAGCTCCACGGATTCACAGGTTTCTAAATTGTTTTATTTATATTTATTATTTTACACGTTCGGAAACGAAAATTCCATTTTTTTAAGGTGACGACAACTTAAAAGATTCAGTTTAGAAAACAGCATTTTTTCAGATAAACAAATGAAATGAGAAATTTAAAAAAACGCATGAAACATTAATCCTAACAATTCTGTAAAACGTTACAAAGTCAAAAATTTCAAACGATTATATCGTTCCTCAAAAATTCTGGTTTTTTGACGCGTTTCGTTCCATCCTGAAAAAAAAAACCGAAACAAACTCGATGTTTTTTAAAAGCTGAATATGTCTCATGAGAAAAATAATAAAAACTAATAAAAATTAAATTATAATTATAAGTAAAAACTAACCATAAATTTTGTTCGAATCGTACAGGGCTCGGAAAGCGAAAACGAAAGTGTCCAATCGGATCCGCACTCGTTCGTGAATCATTACGCGAACGTGAACGACTCGCTGAGACAATCGTGGAAGCGTCAAAAGCCGGTTAGAAATTATTCGTCGTACACGGATTCGGAGCCGGAAGGAAGTGCGGTAGTGAGTCTAAACGGTGGACAAATAATAATGAACAATATGGCGAGATCAAGAGCGCCACTGCCAGGATTCTCGTCTTTCGTATGATCGAGACGAGAATAATTGTAATCGTGGTTTTTTTCCCCCAACGTGCTAATTATTCCGACGAACCTTCTCACGCTCTTCGACGATTCCGTCGGGTTTTTTTTCTTTTCCCAACGAGAGAGGATTAATAGCTCGGGCATGAGGAGGGAAAGAATGATAGGTAATTACTTAAGGGCTTGATAAGGCATCTTCAACGATATTGTGATATAAAACTTTGGCTACGTATTATTATTTATGTGAACAACGAAACGGAGCTGGCCGCGAGAAAACAAGGGAAACGTAAAAGTATGGCGAGTGATGAGAGGAGAGAAAAAATATTGCCGGTTCTTTTAGTCACGTAGCTGTGCTGATGCTTGGCTAAATTTTTTTTCTTTAAAAAGAGCTTTACGTAGACTACGAGACCAAGCGTGCGCGCGCGTCTCTCATATCACGAACATTACGTTTTTTATTATTTTTTTTTTTTCGGATCGCACGATCTCGGCCGATTTTACGATTATACGATATAGTTCACGAAAGGCCTGTCAATAACGAAATAACCGATCCCCAAAAATACGAACCACAATTTTTTGTTTTTGTCCATTGTGGATTCACGAGGCGTTCAGACTTTTATCTGTTCAACAGTCTCCGATGAATCACATTTTTTTATGTCTTTCACGACGTACTGAAAATTAGGTTGAAGTTAGGTTAAAGCTAATTCCAAACAGCCCTCACTCGACGAAATTAAAATCCACGTCACGGCCAATATGCGCTTCCATTTTTTTGCTCCGCTTTCGAAAAAGCGTAAAGAAAAAAATAGAAACAATCGAGACTACGGCCATGTCTTGAATTTTATTCAGCGAGGACTGCTTGGAATATCCTGAAATTCGATCACGCTTCGTTTTTTTTCATATTTCCGTGATTCCAAGTCAATAATTCGATATATATATATATATATGTATATATATCGAAGATGAAACATTTTATCATACTCGTACATTCGTTGTTAAAAATTGAGACAATCCGAACGCCTTCCGGACTGTTCCAAGCAAAAAAAAAGAATTGCAAAGAAAATGCAAAATCGCGCTGGACTCGAGTATCTTCTATCGATGGACTTTCGCGCCGATTGAATTTGTCATCTCCTTCTTCTTATCTTTTTTGTTTTTATCATCCATGTGCCACCCCGAGACCGATCTCTGCATTTGTGACTCGGTTCGTCCGAGATTTCACGCAAAACAAATTCCTATCATATCGACTTTTCACATTTAATAGCATAATATTCATATCCATAAACATAACGTCATATTATATATATATATACATAAATATATATATAAATGAACAGTAAAATATTGTAATTGTAACGAAATAAGAAATATCTCGCAGTCAAAATCGCTCGAGACTGCGGATATCGTAACTGTTACGAGTGATAATCGTATTTTTTACTTCGATCTTTTTTTATTTTTTTAAACGTCCACTCGTCGTCTTCGAACGCGTAGCTAGCTCGATACATTTAATAATCATCTCTAGGGATTAAGAAAATAGCCCTTAGATGAGAAGTTCATTATTTAATTGAAGCTGATGAAAAGAAATGTGTGAAACCCGATCGAATTTTCACCGTTGCGTTAGAACATTGCGATTTTTGCTTAATCAAAAAAATGTAAATACGAGAGAAAGAGAGAAAAATGGTGGATTTAAAAAAAGTGAACTACAGGCGACGAGAAACAATGCACCGGCAACTGTTCAGAAAAAAAAAACGATGGAAACGTTTCTTTCATCGCGGTAGAGTTGACATTTTTTAAAAGTATAATAAATATTATCTAGGACCAATTTGAGGGTAATAGTGAAAAGGCTGATACATCGTATTACTCGAAATATTCAACATTTTGCAACGTTTACGAGACAATTTTATACGCGCGACGAGCGAGTCGGGACCATTTTTCTTACCGACTTCGGGAGTCTGAGCAATAAAAACGTTACAAACGCGCGTCGAGCATATACACGATTTTTAGGATTAAGAGAACGAGCAATCCCGTCGACTCTCCTTTTTTCTTTTTTTACTAGAGGTTCACTCCCGATAATATCGGAGATGGGCTAAATCTCATTAAGTTTCGGTTACGAACGAACGTCCTTTTTTTTCGTCGTAGTTCCGGTTTGAATTGTCGCAGAAGAAATACACGAAACCGAAAAACTCATCGTATTTCGAAAGATTGATAACTTCCCGATTAAGTTTATAAATGATTAAAAGAAAAGAATGACCAAAAATGTCGAAATATTCGATTATCCTTGAAATTCAGTTAAGAATTTTGACTTTGCTGGAGAGTGACAGAGGTACTTCTCGATTCGTTCTTTTTTATCGTTCAAACTAATGATAAGTAGGTCAAAAATGTAATACGAGAGAAAAAACAAAGTTTGATAATACAATTGAAAAATTCGCGTTTGAGCCATCTCCGAGAAAACTTTACGTCGAGCTCTCATCGTTAAAGTATATACGCGTATATACGGGAACGTTTATACGTTGAATCGTACCGCAGACGTCGCAAGATCGTCTGGAAAAAAACACACTGCCAACAAAACTTCTTTAGTTTAATATTTCTTTTCTCGCAATTATTTATAACAATAGAGATTAAGCTACGTAGAGAATGTACGGAGTGATTGAGACAATCCCTATGACGAAGCGATCGGATAGAAGGATGCATTTCTATACGCGAAGATAAAGATGATGAAGAAGTATTTTCTTTTTTTTTTTTTTTTTTTCTTTTTTTTTCGATACACGTTACGCATTTAATAAAAATTTATGAAATTTTATGAGAAAAAAGAAAACCACAAAGACGAGTCGAACGATCATTTGAGAAACATGTTTTCGCACCGCTCGAACCACGAATTCAAGCTTGATGGGATCTTCTTGAGAGATGATCCTTTTATTGCCGACCAAGCAGCCAAGTCTGCGATTCCTGGGATATCTTGGTCGCACATCCACTCGCCTCGTCCCAATTTTTCACCCATCGCTGCGAGAGTCGCCTGAATCTCCTTTGGCGAGTCTTCGTAGCGCAAGCGATGCGACGCGTCGAGAACGCTCTCGATCGAAGCGAGCGTTCGCTCATCGGATGGGTTTTCATACCTCTCCGGGCTCAGATGCCTCGCGAGATAACGAAGAAGATTGGTCTCCCCCCGCAACGGGTAGCCGCAAACTCCGGGCATTACGATCTCTGTGTCTTCAACTGCAAAGAAGCGTTCGCGTATTAAATCCGGTTGAGTCAACGCTCGGAGAAATCAGAATTTCAATTCAACGGCTTTTCACCTTTCTTCCATATTAAGTCTACATTGACCGTGTCCCGAAAGTTCGTCTCTAGATTCATCCCCATTTCTGGCGCCTCTCCTTCAGCCTCCGAGTGCCTGTAAGTTCTGACTCGGAAATTGACGTGGCGCCACACACTCCGGAGCGCCGGGATACTCCAGCAAGGCGTAGCTGGATTCGCGTTCACTATCACGTCCAGACACACAGGTGCACGGCACTTCGTGCAGTCCTTAGCCGCGCCGTTGTATTTATAAATGTCGCAGAGACTGAGAAAGACCTCTCTGAGCCCCGCCAGCTGGGAGAGAATTGTCTTTTGGCGAGCTTTGAGAGCTGCGACTTCCGGCAGTGGACTCTGCGAAAAGATCGTTTTATTATTATAAAAAAATGAAATTTTCATTGGACAAGAAAACTTTCATCAATATCCTGAAAAATGATTGCCCCAAAACGAAAAACTTGAAACTGTCGATCCGAAAAGCTATAGTTTGGAACAAAAAGTGTAACGATTATTCGTTTTTTCGAACGCGAATTTCATTCTCCGCGAAAACACTCGCGATCGTCTCGTCAGAGGAATGATTATTCCTTCGGGAATTGTCAAACGTGAATTTTGACGTTTCGAAAGTACTCGAAAACTTGCGTTTGCGTATCTTTCGTTAATTTGGCTTTTAAACCCAGATGATCAGCGATGACGTTAGCTCGCGTATACTTATGATCGGGTGCGAGAAAATTTTGGTCGGGGGGGTTAGAGAGAAAGATCGATCAAGCGACGCCGAGAGAACCATATTCTCCGGGTCGATCGTGATTAGTGGCTGTGAAAATTTTTGGGAGGAGTCATCATGCACCCGAGCAGCTGACGAGAAAATTCTTCTCTCGCGCGCGTCCCCTCAGTTTCGTTTTCGTGCGTAAGGAGAAACGATAGGGCAAGAGTAGGCGAAAAACAAAAACAAGCGTATTTACGGGTTGGGGAAAAATTGGTTTGAGTTGAGACAACTTCGTAATGGAGATAGTGATAAACCGAAACCTTGAGAAAGTTGATAACCTGCTCTGATACGTTCGCGACGTTGTTGAAAATTTTTGACGCGTTCTGGTCGTCGCTCGTCGTCTGTATGTCATGAATATTTTTCATCTCGTACATGCAGTTACTTTTTGTCGGTAAATCGATCGTTATCAACGGTTTTAGTGCGTACATCGTTTCGACGCTCATTTTACGGATATTTTATTTTATTCCTGCTCGTGGCAAGTGTGCTCCGCGTCAACGCGAAAACGCGAGATACTTTGTGGTTGGAATCGCGTTCCCGTGGCACGCGATATTTCTGGCTGGCCGTTTCGCCATGTTGGTCGGCCATTTAAAAACCGGCCGCTGGTCGCGCACGCGCGCATCTCCACGCACCGCCGATAACAATAGTAACAATATGGGGAATGATCAAATGACCATCTTCCGGTTGTCTTGCGAGCTATCACAGGACGACTTTTCACGTTTTTCGCGAGATAACGAAGTGTCGAAAGTGTCATGTTTTATGCGAAAGATTGTGAGAAAATTATTGGATTCGAGGCTGAACGCTGATCGCGACATTAGAGCGAGAAGGAGAACCGGAAGTCGCGAGTCGGGAGATTAACCGTGCGCGGGAATTCCCGCTCTTCGCCCGAATTCACGTACTCGCCTTCGCACAATAATCGCTCTCGCGACTAAAGAAAAATATCGTCACGTGTCGCGACGATTTTTCGTCGAGCGAAAAGTCTAAAAAAATGTCGTTAAGTTAAGGTGGAAAAATTGGTTAGTTGGCGACAGTGAAAGATGCGAAGCGCATCGTACTATAGAAACCAAGATGGCGGACCCACAGTTCTGTCAAGCTGGTAACATGAAATCCTCGTCTTTCGTAGAGTGACCGCGGTGATGAGATTTTCGTCTTCTCACGTGGGAAAAGTGTGTAATAAAGTGTCCCGCGGTTCGAATCGTCGATGTAACGTAACGAAATGTTACGATAAGATGCGTGGAAACGCCATTTTTATTTTTCCTCGCGCTTTACGTCCCTCTCTCTCTCCGTCCTTCTCGTCTCGGTTGCAATGATTTTTCGCGAATGCAGAGGGCGGTGCGGTCGCTCGTAAAAAAAAGTGTACGCACGAAAACGTACCAATCAGGCGGTAATAAACAGTTTTAACGCGTAATGAACGCCGCTATTTTATCAACATTGTTGAATCCTCATAATCGCGCGCGAAAAAACAAAACAAGAGAAACAACAACAACAAAAATCGTGAATCATAATAAACGCAAGTGCATCGATGTAGGAATAGCGGGTTGAGAGTGGTGGCCTCTTGCGAAGCATCTCACGTACTAATCTCACAAGCGTGTGGGTATTTGACTGTTGTGTGCGCGCGTGTGTGTGTGTGTGTGCGTGCGTTCTCTTTTAGCGGGGAAAAACGCTCGTCCATTCGTCGCGTCGTGTTCGCATACTAAATCGCGTGAAAATTCACGCTACTCGTCCGCAAACCCCGAATTTTTAAACATCGTAAAAAAAACATATTCCTATCCAGACATCTTTCCACGCAAGAATCACTCCTACTCCGGAAACGTCTCGGGCAATCGTGACAAAATCCTATCGCAATTGTGGTTAGAATTGCGCTCATCCTTCGTTCTCGCACTCCCTGTCTTTTTTTTTCGTTTCCCCCGAGCGATCGAGGCGCCATCTCGAGGCCTGTCGCCGCCATTCTCGCGGTAGGGCCAACGTGATTGGACGTTCGAAAGACGGGACAGTTTCCCTGCGCCGAGGCCTCTCCCCGACATTTTTCGTTCTCCCGCTAGACGGAAAACCTTCAACGAACGACGTTCCAACGACGAAACGCTCCAAGGAAGAAAAAACATTCGTTAACGCTCAAAATCGCGAAGTGCAATTTTCGGCAAACTCAACGCGATAGAGAAACGATAGGAAGAAGAATACGCAAGACGAAGGGGCTTCGAGGAATTAAGCGTAATGGCGACTTTTCCGGCGGCCAATCAGGGACGAGCTCTCACGTAGAGCTCGATTGTAAATTGCTCCCCTCGCCCTCTCCCTTCTCCTTCTTCCCCGCGCATTCGTACCTCGCGTCACTGGACTTAACATTCCGCGCAACGTTCTTCGTCCCCCTTACGTTTTTTTTTCGCCAACCAAAATAATCGTTTTTCCTCTTTTTTTTTTGTTGTTGTCGCGCTCGTCCGGCCACGATAGTACGGGACATTTTTTCGTTACCTCGCGCCAACCACCCTCAAAAACGTTCAATTATGGAAAAATCGTGCTCGATCACGTGACCGCGCGGGTGTTTTTTTGCCGCTTTTTTTTCTCGTTAAGCCGAAAGAAATGGCTCAAATAAACGCGGATGAACATGGATACGATCTCGTTGTGTCACACGTATTTGTTTACACGCGGGTTTTTTCACAAGCCACGTGTTAAGGCCACTTTGACGTTTACGGTGGTGAAATTTCTTTTTTTTTGCTTCCTTTTCTTTCCTCTACGCGTTCGCCAGTGCGACAGTGTGAATAATAGCGAACGAGGCGATTGATATAAATAAATAAAAATAAAGCGAAGAAAGAAAAATGACGGGTCGCGGAGCCAAAAGACGGGGTCGTCCACCAAAATCCGTCGTTATGGAAAGACCCAAAAAGTTTCAGTATCATCTCATGAAGAAACCAAAATATTTGCAACACAAGGCTGGCGGCGAAACGCCAAGTTCACAACCCAGCACGCCTACTCTCTCCAGAGCTTCTTCGCCCGTTGAATCCGAGGAAAGTCGGAGGAGCACCAGAAGCAAAAAAATCAAAGGTTAATATTGTTCCTATTGTTGAATTTTGTTATTGCAAGATACTTACCCGGTATGCAACGGAAAGCATTTGTCCACAGTGTTGGATCAACCGTCGTCTCGAGGGTGATATTATTTTGGACACCGCTCTAGTGTTTTGCTTGCATATTGCGTTTGTATTATTATTTCCGAGATACCAGTCTCAAGATTTCAAAACAATTGTGGCTCAGATATCTTATTCGTGAAGCTACGGGTATATCGGCAAAAATGGGAAGAAAATCAATTTGTGGATGAAAAAACATAAAACGTGCATAGATAGTCTTTAGCCTACAGGTTTCTACTGATAATCCTCGATGTAGATGTACTCGCTTCGAGAACTTTGCCAAATGAAAATTTGAATAATTGAAGAAAATCCTTCGAGTTGCATATAGATTTAATATTTAGTATCGCGCATTCACGACTATCTAATAAATTCTTAGTTTTTTAATTTTCACAAGGAAGGAACCATCTTTCGCGACGAGAAAATAGAACACGGAAGTAAAGTCACGGTTTCCGAAAAATGATTGATGAATATTTGTATTATTGAGCGATTCATTTATATGGCGATTAATTTTTTGGAATCCTACCCATTGGTTCGATCAGTTGTAAACTTTGATACTAAATACTGTGTTTGATATTAAAAACAGATATTTTTGTCCTGAATAAAGAATGGACTTAAAGCGTGAACTTTAAACTAATCGAAACACGATTATTTTGGCAGGCTCGAAGGATAAGCACGCTCGCAAGGGTGGCCACGCGGGCGGAGCTTATCAGAGAAGAGGGTACAACCCGAACGTGGATTATCACGATTCGGAGTACCACTACGGTTCGGATTTTGGTGACGAGTCGAGCGAGCGTAGCGATCAAGACGACGACGGAGCGCACAGCGACGCGGAGAGCTCAGAGTCGATAGAGGAGCCAGAACCGTCGAGCGACAGTGATTTTTCATTGTCGTCGTTCAGCACGGCGAGCGGAACACCAAGAAAAGCACTTTTGGGACAACAGAGGGCTCCGAGTCCAGAGCCCCTGTGGCTTCAAAATCGCGAATTGCCGAAACTCGAGATACCAAAATCATCCGAGGATCTACTCGTACCGAAAGAGCACGTGATGAGTTGCCTTTCGGTTTACGAAGTGTTGCGACACTTTCGCACCCTCGTTAGGCTTTCGTCGTTCCGGTTTGAAGATTTCTGCGCAGCTCTCATGTGCGAGGATCAAACAAACTTGTTGGCGGAGATTCACATTATGCTGATAAAAGCATTGCTACGCGAGGAAGATTCCCAACAGACCCACTTTGGTCCCCTCGATCAAAAAGACTCGGTGAACGTTGGCCTCTACTTTGTGGATCCGATGACTTGGCCCGAAGTGTTGCGTTCCTACATCGAGAGCGACAGAAACTTTGATCAAAACGTTCTCAAAATAATAACGAATCGGGAATATCCGTTCGCACCCCTCGAAGATCGTTTGAAAGTTCTCCAATTTCTCACCGATCAATTTCTCATCACGAATCCTGTGCGCGAAGATCTCCTACACGAAGGCAACATGCACTACGACGATCACTGTCGCGTCTGCCATCGACTCGGAGATCTACTCTGTTGCGAAACTTGTCCGGCGGTTTTTCATCTCGAATGCGTCGAACCGCCCCTCGTCGATGTACCAACCGAAGATTGGCAATGCAACATCTGCAAAGCCCACAAAATTACCGGCGTCGTTGACTGCGTTCCCGACGTCGAGAAGAACGGCCTACTCTGCCGACAGGAACATCTCGGCTTCGATCGTCACGGACGCAAATACTGGTTTCTCGCGAGACGAGTCTTCGTGTAAGTTATTGTCTCCGTTGTGTTATTACACATGTTCGTTCGAGTTAATAAACTCAAACGAAAATGTTAAAAAAAACAGGAACAAAACTCAAAGAACGAAATAAAATTTAATTGCCAAAAAAGTAAAAAATTCGTAAATAGATCAACACGATTACTCAATAATGAATGATCTTACTTTACTTATAATTTAATTAATTTAGTTGATTATTTAATACATTTGATCAATTACTTTTCCAAATGAATATTTCAAATGTTTTTTTTTCGCTCATTTTTTAACTCACGCAAATTCGTTTACCGTTTGAACATTTTTCAGGGAGAGCGAAGACGGTGATGTGTGGTATTACAGCACGGCGTTGCAGTTCGATGAGCTCATGGCTAGCCTGGACAAAAATGAGATGGAAGTCGCCTTGTATCGCGAGCTCTCCGATTACAAGGACGAGATCGTCAGGCAGATGAACCTCACCGAGAGCATTACGAATCAGATAAAGGGCAATAAAAAGTCCTACCTCGAAGTTGAGAATGGTACGAAATTGCTTACATAAATTATTTCCAAAAATGTCAAATTAAATTACATTTCATAAGTTATTCTTTCTTCAAGAATATTTGTTCAAGCCGACCTTGAATAAATCCTCTTAAAATCGAGTGCACAAAACAAGTGAAAATATGATTGCAGCCTCGATCCTGAAGCATCAGAAAGAGCGAGCGGAGAAGAAGGAGAAGGAGGAGGAGGAGAAGCGAGAGAAGGAGCGTCAGGAAGCTGAGGACGCGGTGAGGAGGATGCACGAGGGTACGGATTCCCTGGAGGAGAGTTTAGCGCTCGTATCGGGCCAAGAGACGGAAAAGGCCGTTCAGGGTATAATTGAAACGAAGATTCCGGAAGGGTCGACAAAGTCGTCAACGGGGGACGCGACGAAGGGACTGAAGAGCGAGGAAGGAGAAGAAGGGTCGACGGAGGTCGAGGATGGGATGTCGACGATCGTGAAGGACGGAAAAAAGCACAACATAGTGACGCGTTCCAAGACCGGATCTCTTCAACCGCGAACATTCAACATGGACGATTTGAAGCGTCGCAGTACGGCGATAATGTCGAAGGAAGAATTGGAGAAGCTCGAGAAGCTGGAAAAAAGTACGAAGGAAGAAACATCCGAGGGCACGAGATTGACACGCCAGAAAGCCCATCAGATAGCCGCGGGTACGCATCTCTTCAAGCTCGGTATGGACAACAATTTCAAGACTTACGTGAATCAGTACAGCACGAATCCAATTGCTCTGAACAAGCCCCAGAGAAACGAAGAGCGCGACAAGAAACGTCACCTCTCGCACAAATTCTCGCTGACTCAAGTCTCGGAATTCAAGTGGATCGGTAGTCTGACGGGTACGAGAGCATTGCTGGTGAGCACGATAAGGCAAACGATACTCCAGCTTGAGAGTAACATACAAGCGCCATTTATGCACACGAATTGGCCGGTGCTTCGTAAACCGTGGACTACCGCTGTCGGGGCTTGCGTAAACGCCCGGCACTTCGCGCGGGCTCTTATAGTACTCCAAGCGTGTATAAAGTCGGTTGTATTCGCGAGTGTCTGGCACGATCAACTGGGTCACGTTAAACTCCAGAGGGTGACCGCCGTTGAGCGCGAGGAGAAGAAACGTCTCGACAAGAAAGAGAAAAAGGAAAAAGAGGACGAGGAAGAGCGAAATCGCTTGACGTACAATTTCGTAAAGTACACCCTCGGATTGAAGCATCAAGTGTGGAAACAAAAAGGCGAGGAGTATCGCGTTCACGGTCAATGGGGTTGGCTCTGGATATCCTCGTCTCGACGTTACAAGTTTCAACCGTCGAAGAAACTCGGACTCGTCGGTGGACCTCAAAAGATCATGGTGCAAATAAGGGATCAGGGTGGCTTGAAAATCCTCGCTCTTGATCCATCGACTTACGAATTTCTTGTTCGCGAATACTGCACACCCAAGGAAGACCACAAAAACGTCCCACGGATCAAAGAAGAGGTAGAGCCCGAGGACTCCTCGATAGAAAATCCTGTCAACGTCGTAAACCAGGATGCCACGAGAAAGATCGAAGTCAAGAGCGAAAACATTGATGAAAAAGCGTCCATCACTGATGTCAAACTCGAGGAGAAACCACACCCGACGAAAGCTTGTCCCTCCTTCCTCGCCGGTATGAAAATCGAAAAGGTTTTTTCACCGATCGAGAAATTCGAGGAAATCGATATCACGAAAGCGCTAACGACTCACGGACGTTTGCATTATCCGAAAATAGGGAAGAAAACTCGCATAGACGATTTTCTCGCGCGGAGAACTCATCTTAAGCTTCTCGAAGAGCGACGAGTTTTGCAGTCGGAAAAAGCGCGGGAAGCAGCCGCGCAAGCGACCGGTTTGAGAAATTTGATGACGACGACAACGACGACGACGACGACGACGACCACTCAAACTCCAGCTTCCACGAGTGAGAAAGAGGAAAACCCGTCGAACGCGGACGAGAATGCGGTTGAGAACACGGAAAATTCTTTGGACAATATCCTCGTGGGAAAAGCGACGAATAAAGGTATATCAGCGAGTGCGCGAGAAATGTTGGCGGCTATAGCGAAGCGGATACAGCAGGTGCGCGGCCAGTACGCGGCGATAATGCGTCTCGGTAAGAACGGAGGGTGTTATTCCAAGTATTGCAACATGACGACGGGACCAACGGGAAAAACTCCGGTAACTCCGCAAAGTCTACAGTCCACGTGTTACTCACCAATTTGCTTGCAAAAAGCTCGGATGAAACGTGATCTTTTAGCACTGCTGAGAAAAGCAAGCGCACTGAACAACAATCAATGCGGGAGCGCGATAAATTCGAGCCTGACGAACGCGATGGTTAAAAAGGACGACAAGGATGCGATAAGAAGAGACCTGGAATCAGCCGTAGCTTTGGCGACTCATTGCGCCGAGGAAGTCGCGGCTACAAACGTTTCAATCAAGAAACCCGAAACCTCGGAATCGCCACTAGCGAAAAAACCGAAATTGGAAACTGTCGAAAAATGCAACGAAGTGAAAACGGAAATATGCGACACGGTGGCTAAAATAAAAGAAGAAAAAATAGACGAATCGAACGTTGACGTTGTTAAAGTTGAAAATTCAACGGTCAAGGATGGAACAACATTGACAACGATTAATCGTCGCGGTAGAACGGTACAGAGATCGAGCGTGGCCAAAGAATTAAATCCGGATGGAACGGAAAAAATATATTCCACTACCTCCACCGAGGGTAAAGTTTATCTCAAGAAAATAGCTATCTCGTTAGCTGACAGAAGGAAGAAGAGAACTCCCGTTAAATATCCGCTATGCTCGACTTTCACGACTAAGAATAAACAGCGGAGCATACTCCTCCTGCCGCAACACGAGCTCAGAAAATTATCACGTCTCGGTGGACGCACGCCCGTCCATGGTTTTCATCATATGGCCAAAGCGAACATGTCTGTATGGCCTTATCCATGCCCGAGGCCACTCTTCAAAACTTGCTGGCTCTATCGTACCGTAGGACTCAAATCACTCGCCGCTGCTGCCCTCCAACTGAGAATACTCTGGGCTTGTCTCAGATGGGACGACATGGCTACCAAGCCAGCCAGCTCCGATGGCAAACATCAGATCACCACTGATACGGAAATCATGTCCCTCGAAATCCTGAAGCATCGACAGGTCGGACAATTCATGGATAGAACTCAGTATCTAAGGAGGAAAGTCGTAATACCCCTCGAACTTCCGAAACAAGTCCGAGGTTCGTCCAACGCCTACTTTTTTTTCTCAATCGTAAAACCGCAGCTTTTTTTTCTTACAAATACTTCATAATTTTTTAGACTTTGTGCTATTATTCATTCACATTTGTTCTATGATTTTTCTACATCAGAAGTCACGTCGATACGGAGCGGTTTGCGGAAACGCAAACGTCCTGAATCACCCCAAAGCACGGAGCCTCAAGTCTCCGAGGAATGGGTGGATGAGGATAAACTCGAATTGTGGGAAATCAAACAGTACGGCGATCGGTGAGTTACGGGGGACTCGATGTGACGTTCAGGATGTTCTTGCGTTGGACGAATTTAAAGATTAATTGTTTAAAATTTGTATGAACCATCTCACAATGATACTCAATCGTGAGTAAAATTTGAGAAAGTTTTACCGCTGAGAAATCGTGTCATTTGTTGTAAAAAAAAATCGTATTTTTTCTCATAAGTTCCTATAAGACCTCGCGTCAAAGCCGCGATTTTTACCACCGAATATCTCGATTACTAAACAGTGAAACTTTAACAAAAAAATGTATATATTGTAATATGACGCTCAAGAATGATCACGTAATTTTTCAAACAATTATCTTTAACAAATTGTATCTGATGATTTTGCTATTACTTTGTATATACTATTGTGAGTATGGCGCAAAAACATCCTTAAACTTCTCGATTTCATGACTTGTTTATTCCTCTTCGTTTTTTATATTTGTTTATTGTTGTTCTTGTTTTTATTTGTTCATTGTTTTTCTTCGGTTTAATTGTTTACTCCTTTTTCCATGTGGCTTTTCTGTTCTCGATTCTGTCCCGATCACTAACAAAACTAAACAAACCCAAACCCCCTTCAAATTCCGAAAAATTCCCATAAATGCAACAACCCTTGTACGTGTGTCAAGTTTTTCGTTTATATGTTATTCGTAGCTATTTTATATTTGCCGTCGTAATAGGAATGAAAATAATTGGACGATCGTGAAGATATTTGGTATGATTTTCGGTGGTGGGAAAGTGGGAGAAGGAATGTTGTTTCGCGATACTAAACAACGCTCGGTTACTAACCCTTGGCTTTGGTGTGTCTGTCTCGTATTGTCCAGGTTAGAGAAGGCTAATGCCCAGATTATTACTAGGAGTCGTTCGGGCCCGCAGCAATCGGTTGTTATCGGTGTTAATCGGAGCGGTGGCTCAGCCGCCGTTTCCGAACAACTGGTAAGTGGTAAAGTATCCGCGGAGGAAATAAAGGAAAAAATGGAACAGCAGTTGAGAATGCAGAGAGCGGCGCATCAGCAAAAACGCGCTCTCGAGACCCTCAAGAGCCCGACCAACGCGTCGCCCGGTCAACTCGTCAAAGTTACGACGAATTCTAATTTGGGTAAAATAAAAATGACGTTTATATATTTACCTCGAGTGCATTTCCGGTGCGCGCGTTATTTGTTCAACGAAAACGGTCTTTGAATGAAATGGCTGGAAAAATGAGTTTGAAATTGGACTTTTGACAAACTTATTTCATTCCTGGAAATTGTGCATAAACGTAAAGAATTATTTCTGACGGAAAGGATTATTCATATCTTATTAAAAAGTGGAATTGCAAGATACCCGGAAATGCACCGATTACGTTACGTTGGTGAATTACGATTGATCAATGATCCTTGATCAATTTTGGATTTATCTTTGTAATATGAAATGAAATTCGTAGACGGAACTGTCAAGGTAGTGTCGAAAGTCGCGATTCCGCCGAGCCCGAACACCCAAGCGAAATCACAGCTTACGTCTCTCTTGACGACTCCGAATCAGAACAAAACTTTCCTGGGTACCCGCCGTATCTACATGACGAAGTGTAAGTGATGAGCGGTGCTAATTTTTATAAATGTCATTCATGTTTATACACGTATGAATCCAAATTGCATTTATTGTAATTATGCTTGTTAAAAAAAAACGTATTTTAATGAATATTTCGAGAGGTTTTTAATTCATATTTATATATAAATTAATTAATCAAAGTAAATTAAATTAAATTATATATTTAATTGATAATAATTATATTATATTAAATTTAATATTTATATATTATTTATATATTCTGTTATTAAATATTAAAAATTTATATACATTAAAATGCGAATAATCATTCGTATTTTCAGCCTCCGACGGTACGACTCGCGTTGTTTCCGGGACAACGAGTATTTTGCCTAAAACTCCACAGCAGCAACAACAACAACCTCAGCCGCAACAGCAACAGCAGCAACAACCTCAACAACAGCAGGTTCAAACGAATCAGCAAAGCGGCCAGCAATCACTGATTAAAGTCGCTGTACAGCAAGTGCAGCAGAGAGTACAGATACTTCGTGGTCCGGACGGTAAACTGCAAGTGCGTGGTTTGATGCCGGGTCAACAGCTAGTCCAGATGCCTGACGGGAAGCTTCACGTTTTGAACACCGGTCAAACGATCGCAGCGAATCCTTCGCAGCAAACAACTACGGGTGTTGGGACGAACGTGGTTGCAACGACGCCAAAGATCGCGACGACAACCGGCAAGCTCGTAACAGGGACGCCCGTGAAAACGACACCGGGCAAACCAATAGCGATTAAAACCCTCAATCAGAGTTCTCAAATTTCAACACCGCAAACCGGGCAAACGGTTCAACGAGTTAAAAGTGCGATAGCGCCGAATGCCGCGAACGCTGGAACGACAACGCCGCACAAGAACACCGTAGTCGTTGCGAATGCTGGTCAGCTCGTACAAGAACAGGTAGGAAAAGATAGACTTGAAATTCGCGTCGTTGCGACTCAATAAAATTTCTTTTCTCATCTTATTATTTCCTGAGATCCATTATTTGGAGAAATGTTTTTTTTCAAATTTGAATTCTAATTTATCATAATCAAGTTTTGAATAATTATTGAGATATTTTATTTACGATTTCAGTATACAAAAAAAATAGATGAATTACAAAATAATGATTTTTCGCTACGTTGTGAACTTCGATTTCATAGGAAAAGAGATCTGTCCGGTTGTCGACCAACGCGATAGACGGTACTTCGGTGGTCTTTACGGTATGACGTTTTCAGGTTGTGTCACCGGTTGGTCAAACCATAAACGCAAACCAGGTGATGGTGAACAATGCAAGTTTGGCGCAACAGTTGGCAAGTGGAAAAGCCCAATTGGCTACTATCGGTGGTCATCAAGTGGTGATACGAAGCACGCCTACAGGGAATCAGATAGTCCATTTGAATTCAGCGAACAGCGGGATAATCCTGAAGAGCAACGTCACGACGACACCGAGCAAAAACTTGATTCAGCCTGTACAAACGACGCCGCAAATTCTTCAACAATCGTCGACGACAACGGGATCGACGACGATTGTGACAGCGACGACGACGACGACGACGACGCCGGCGTCGTCCACGGCGCAACCTACGACGATTTCAACCTCGACGTCCAACGCCGCTAATCAAACAACTGATACCTCTAGCGGCAATGTTATCAGTTCCGCTTCGAGCTCAACGACCCAAACGGCAACGACGACAACGACCCAGCCATCTGTCCAACCCGCGCCTGGAACCGTCGAAGCTTCTCTCCTTGCTGGACAACCACCGGGAACGGTTATCAAATGCGTCACCGCTCAAGTCATACAAACGACGCAGGGCCCGAGAATCGTACTTCAGGGTTTGCAGGGCAATGACTTTACGCCACAACAATTAGCGATGGTACAACAACAAGTTAAACAACAATTGCTCAAAGGTGAAGTGGCTTTTTAAATATATATTATCTATGGTTGCATGTCACTTGATCGCGCGAAAAAATATCACGGACAAAATAACACGGACAAAATATCACGATGATAAAATATCCCCAGGAAGCCCATGAACAAACAAACCCAAAAGAACATACAAATACACGCACAGGAACACAAGATACCCTAACAATGATGTTTCGTCGTGTGATATTGTGTCATGCGATCATTATCTATATACATATAATAAAATTGTAACACGTCGATGTATGTACATTGAAAATATTGGAAAAAAATAATGGGGTGTCTTTATTAGAGCATCAGAAGCCTAACCCTTTAGGCTCAATTTTACCGGAAGAAAATACCTTTTTCAGATATTTTAAAATTTCATAATTTTGTGTAGTATTTTAATACAACGCCGTCGTTTGAAAAAAAAATGTCAACACTTTAAATATCGGATTATGAATGTTCTCTGCAGCTCAAGCGACAACTGGCAAACAAGGAGTCCTCGGACCAACGAAGATTTATCTAGCGGTGCAACCGGCGCCAACGCCAGGGCCTCAATCACAACCATCGATTTCTCAAGCATCCACGACACCGAGTACACCTTCTACACCGGTAACGAAATCCGCCGTAGTTCCGACATCCCCCGCTGTCGCACCCACGGTTAACAGTCAAACGGAAACGATCACCGCTGAAGCATCGCAAACGGCTATACCGGCGACACCGGAAAAACCAAAAGTCTTGGTACAGCAAGTCACCAGATCCAACGTTTCCGAAGGCGATACAGTACCAAAAACTACCTTGGCCAATGGACAACAGCCGGCTCAAACTTCCAAGGACAGCACTCAGTCGTCACCGAACAAATTCATTCTCACGCCTGACTACATTCAACAGAGTAATCTATCAACTATTATTACATGAAATAATTACGTCAAATTTACAGTATATTAATACTATGAAATATTATATTCATTATTAAATAATATTTAACTATCATTAATAATTATAATATTTAAAACTTTAATGACATTTTAATTACTTTTAAATATTGAATATTTATTTAAAAATATTTAAATTTAAGTAGGTAATCTCTAATAACGAGGGTTATTATTATTGTTATTTTTTGCGATCGTTCGTTTATTGTTAATCGTCAAATCGCTTTCTAATTCTCATCCAATTTTTTTTTCAGCTATAAAGAACGCTCTCAAGCAAGAAAATCTCAACCCCGAGATCGAAGAAAAATTGCTACAACTGCAGCGTTATCAGGAGAAACAAATGAAAGGAGGCGCTAACGAGGGTTCTTTGTCGAGCAATCAGAATCACGGAGCAGCGACGACTACGATGAACACGACACCGAGAGCACCGTCTCGAAAGAGGCCCGCTCAACAACAATCGACGAATACGACGAGCTCCTCGTCCGCGAATACGGCGACGAACAACGCTGCCCTGCCCACCCAAAATTCCAATTCGAGCGTCCCGAGCACCGAGAAAAATCACGATTGGTCAGCGGAGCCTGCGAGGAAAAAAATCGCTCCTAACAGACAGGAGCATCGTGAAGTTTCCAGGTGAGGCGATCACGAATGTTCCGTTTCTTAGCTTCCGTCGTTTTTGCGTCACAGAAAAAGAACGCGGGAAAGATACGTCGTAGCAGTGCGCATGTGGGTGGGAGTCCTAATTTCTTGCTTCTTAACGTGTAGCTGGGGGAATTACTTTTACAGGACTCATAAGATAAACGAGATCACGGAGAACGAGGCGACCCCGAAAAGTCGAGCGGTCAAATTGAAAGATTCACAAGAGGCGAGAAGAAAGCTGCAGGTACACTCGCGTATGCAAGTACTCCTGTTTCGACACAAGGAGCTACTCAAGAAGGACATACTCAAAAAGAGAGCTCTTCTTGAGAAGGAACTACAAATAGATATTCAGGTTGGACAATCGTTATTTTTATTACGATTATTAAATTATTATTAATTCCGTTGCTATCGTATACATTGAAAAAAAAGTTAATATTTAGAAAATCTTTTTAATATATAAAGAAAAAAATTGCAAAATATTTTCAAAAAATGTTTAATATTTTTATGATATAAAATCAGATATATCATTTTCAAACGAATGCTGGGTATCTTACAGAAGGATCTTTCGGCCGAATTGACAACGAGAACGAAAGCGGAGAGGCACAAGCAGGACGAGGTGAAGGTCGGCAGCGCAAAGCGCAAGTCGAACGCCCAACTGCCCCAGCAAGTGAGTCCAACGAGCCGGGGTGGAAGACCAAAGAAGCATCGTAGTTCACACGGAAACAGCAATACACCGCCCGGTGTCTCTTCGACATCGGCGACCAATCGGCTAAAGAAAGAAAAACTGTACTGCTTGTGCAGGACACCTTACGACGAGACCAAGTCAGTTTCGTTCTTTCCTGTGATAGCTTCAACATCCTCGTTATTGAAATATTCCTTCTCTCATTTATGGAACGTTGCGGCTTTTTCGTTGCAGATTTTATGTCGGTTGTGATTTGTGCAACAATTGGTTCCATGGCGAGTGCGTCGGCATAACCGAAGAGATGAGCAAATCCCTGTCCGAATTCGTATGCACGGAGTGTCGTCACGCGCGCGAAACTCAAGAACTTTATTGCTTGTGCAAACAACCGTACGACGAGTCACAGTAAGTCGAAAAAATTGAAAATTGAAGAAGTTGATAATTGCAAAAAATTAAACTGGAAAGATCTGTTGACATCGTACGATTATTTGTAGATTTTACATATGCTGCGACAAGTGTCAGGACTGGTTCCACGGACGTTGCGTTGGAATCCTTCAATCCGAGGCCGACAACATCGACGAATACGTTTGTCCGAATTGTCAAAGAAATTCATCGGTCAATTTCGCAAATATGAAAAACCTGAACAACAAAGACCTGGATCTGTTGAAGAAACTCATCAAGCAGATACAGGTGACGATCTATTACGAATGAAAAATATATCCGATATCAGCTTATCGGATCGATAAGAGTGAATAACCTTTTCTTTTTGTCTTTCGTCTTTCGTCAGGCTCACAAAAGTGCTTGGCCTTTCATGGAGCCGGTAGATCCGAATGAAGCGCCGGACTATTACAAAGTCATAAAGGAACCCATGGGTAAGAGACAACAACGGAAACGCCTTTTCTGTTTCAAATTGAGTTGGGAACCTTTTCTACTCGCAAATCCAAAGCTATTTTTGTTCCAATCCGTTTGAACCAGTTGGAACTAGTCCTGATCCGTTTCAAACTCATTTATGATTGACTTTCACCAGTTTTACAAGAATTGTGCGTGTGGCTGGTTTCGACTCGACCTGATCGGTTCCAACCGGTTCACCCTAGTTCAAATCACTACTCCCACTCAATTAATCTTTTTTTTCCCTCGCGACGTGACACAGATCTCCAGACGATAGAATTGAGGATAACCGAGAGATCGTACAAGAAGCTGAGCGAGTTCATCGGCGATATGACGAAGATATTCGACAATTGCCGTTACTACAATCCAAAGGAATCACCGTTCTTCAAGTGCGCCGAATCCCTCGAGACTTATTTCGTTCACAAGATCAAGAGCCTCAGAGAAAAGTTCTCCGAGGGTAAATGAGGGAGCCGGGTGAAAAACGATAAGGAGTCACGTTTTTTTTCGTCAAGTGCCAGTGAAGTTTTCGTTCAACGACGCGACTGATGTTCGGTGCCAGTAAGCGAAAGTGGGAACATCCGGGGTGCCCCCTTGTCCCTTCCGACCCGCTCGATCCCATTCACGAAAACGAGTCGTCTCGTTCGTTAATTTTAAGATCTTATCTAAGTGAATTAGGTTCGTAAAGATTCCGTATTTATTAGCGAGCTGTGTGAATAGATATTTCTTACTTTTTTCTTTATTTTTTTTTTTTTTTTTGGTAAACCGAGTTACATTTTGCTTATGACGAACGAAGAAACGTACTTTCGCAAGAGAAAACAGGAGATTGATCGAGTGAGTGCGTGCGTGAGTGGAGAGAAAAAATATGAGAGAGAATAATTCACACGGCGCTACATTCGCGTTTCAAGCGTACGCGATAACGGGTCACATGTACGAATTGTAATCTGCATGCCGAACAAACTAAAACAAAACAAAGAGGAACAAGGAAAAAAAAGAAACTCGAAACAGAGTACGATAGCAAGTCGCGGGGGTGGCCATTCGGCAATTCAGAGAATCATGACCAGCGATATCTTAGCGGGCGTTTTCAAACGAAATTCATTCTGCACGATAAATGCGGAAGTTTCGTTAATCCTGTTCTTTTTTTTTCTTTGAGATTGAAAGAAAGACACCAAGCGCGACCGAGGCGTTCCGGTAATAATTAATAACAATTAACAACAATAAGAGAAAACCCGAAAGACAAATACAAAATTTAAAAAAAACGAGGAAAGAACACTTTTAGCTGTAAGATTACTTCATAGGATTCGCGGGGAGGGAGAGCGAGAGTGAAGGGGCGCGCATAATAAATTGTACAAATTTGTTTATTATGCTCACAAAGTAATTGTCATTACTTGCGTTGTTTTAATCACATAAATTTTCTATGAAATTGTTTATAAACGGAGACATATGATGTTTAGGTTGTAAGAGGCGAGAAACAAAAAAGGAAAAATAACAAACAAAACAAAACAAGATATAAGCGAGGGCGTTGGTCCCTTGAGCTTTGTAAATATCGATAGGAAGAAAATGAGATAAGAAGAGGAGCGAGAGCCGCCCCCGAGAAATTCGGGTTACTTGACCCTCGTAAAAGAAAGAAAAAAAAAACAAAACAGAAGCGCTGACGTCAACGACAGCCATTGTTTATATTTTATTAAGTATTATCGTGACGATCGCTGAGGGACTTTCTCAAGACAAACAAAATAAATGCGTGTGCTGATGGATTTAAAATTCAATGATTTTCGTCACAAGGTAGAATCGCGAAGAATTTTGAAAATTCGCGTGAAAATCAGAGTCGCACACTTACTGCTAGAAGTATCGAGAAAATGAGGGAAAAAACGCACGCTCGTATGTGTGAGTGAGTGTGTTTGTGTGCGTGTGAAAGCGCGGCGTGCATATGAGATAAATAAATGAAAGAGCTAATAAGAAAAGAAATCCGGACAGCACGTTACGATGATTTTTTTGTTTCTTCTTGCAAATAAAGAATAAATAATCGCAAGACCGATGAGAGACCAGCGCGCAAAAACTAATTTGCCGAATAAACAAAAGGGAAAGAAGAAACACGTTGTACATTATTTTTTGCCGGGATAAATTCGCTTGTACAGTATTTTTTACCGTGATTCAAGGTCATTAGCAGACCCGGCTCATTTTCATTTTTAATTTCATTCGATACTTTTTTTTTTTGCACTTCGTTTTACGATCTTAGCACGAAATCGACATTTTCGAGGACACGAGAAGGTAGAGAAGAAGAGAGATAATGGAGATAAAGATCAAGAATTCATCAAAAATATCAAAGCAATTAACGAACGTGTGCGCGATAGGCAAAAAAAAGTATGCGTGAGAGAGGGAAGTTGTGTGAGAGGAATGCGGAGCTTGGTCACATCCACCAAACAGAGCCACCACTTACCGATACTTCGATGAGAAGAGGAGAAGAACATTAGGTAAACAATACAGTATAATACAGATTTATAACGTCACGAAGCAAAGGGACAACATCCACGCAAATACACACCGAACTGCAACGATTAATTAAACAAATCGAAAGGAAAAGTATTATTTTTATTCCGACGTCGATAGTTATCGAAATTTCCAACTCCCCTGATTTCTCACGTTTCGCGGTTGCGGCTCCTTGCCGGTCGTTTATTGATCATGCAGGATGTTTATTTTAAAAAAAATTTCCGATCAAATACATCCTTTTAAAAGGTTACAAACGGAAAAAAAAATTTTGTCTTCCCCCGGCCACTTTGCCAGAATCTTGAAAATCACGGAATTTCAAAAGGTAGTAGGGTGAGCTCCTCATATGCTATGGACATTCATTTGGAGGGTTTGGAAAAGGTTTTTGCATAACTTAAATAATGGCGTTGGATTCGTATTGATATCTCTCATAGTTTTCCCGGAAAGTCCACTTGAAAAATCGGAAAAAAAGAGGCAAAGGGGTATGTATGGAAAATTTTGCAAAAATCGATGGCCCAACTTTAAAATTCTGCCAAAAATCGAAAAATTATCCGATTTTAATGAATAAAAAAGCATTTTGAAGAGAAAATCATAACGAAGAGATCGAGCGCAAAGTGGAGTACCGAATCCCAAAGGAAAAAAAGTTATCGATGACTTAGTGAAAAAATGTATTTTGCCCAAAAATCGAAAAAATTTTTTTATTTTTAATATTTTTTTTATAGGTCCTTTACGATGTAATTTGATCCCCTAAATACGAATCTGCCATTAATTTCCCTAAAAACCCAAAATTTCTATGAAAAAGTCGTAAAAAATACCTTAAAACACGTTTTTCTTTGCTTCGTTCCCTGCTTTCGAGAAAAATTTTATGATATTCGTAATCAACATAAAATTTTCGATCAAACAGACCCTTTTAAGAGTTCAAAAATGGAAAACAAAAGAAAAAGCACGTCAGAAAAATAGTCTGCAAAAGGTTTGTCGCATTTTCCCAGTCTAATTTTCCACTTTCGGCAAAAACTCGGGCATATTCGTAATCAGCGGAAAAATTCCGATCAAATACACCCTTTTAATACTTAAAAAACGAAAAAAAAAATTTTTTCGTCCTCCCAGGCCACTTTGGCGAAATCTCAAAAATCACGATATTTCAAAAGGTCGTAGGATGACCTTCTCGTAGGCTGCGGGGATTCAATGG
>JAPYZI010001917.1:0-27533 GCA_030523105.1 Ophioninae sp. A BG-2022a | reverse complement strand
ACACACACACACACACACACACACACACACACACACACACACACACACACACACACACACACACACACACACACACACACACACACACACACACACACTTTTCGAAAAAATCGAACTCCGTCCCCGGGAGGGTCTCGGGGCCGAACCACGCACGGTTCTTTTTGCCGAAAACACCCTTGAACGATCGGCAAATGAAAATGACGGACCTTCGCGCGAAAAACACAAAAACTTCGACGAATTCGCTCGACGCGTGAGTTAGAACCCGCACCTCTTTTACCCCCCACAAAATCCTTTTACATGTTACAGCATAGGAAAACTCTGAGTCAGACGCGCCTTCCGACTTCAAATTGAGTTCGAACCCGCATAGGGGGTCGATTTGAGTTCGAACCCGCATATGGCGTCGATTTGAGTTCGTACCCGCATATGGCGCCAATTTGAGTTAGAACCCGCTCTGCCATAGCTACTTACAGGCTAAGTTTCAATTAAATAAATGGTATTGTCGCATGGCAGCCGGTTTATAAAATTGTAAAATATTCATTTTAACCACTTATTAATCGACGATGATTGAAAATCGTAATATATGTTAAGTAGGTAGTTATTGCATAATAATAACTTGATGTGAATGGATTAACTAAAAAATAGAGACCTTTGGTGTTGAACAGCTGGAATAAGTGTACAGTTATTTACACCTGAACTGAAATCTCAGTTAAGCCCATTATAATCTCGTCGAATTTTACTTTAGTTATTATTGAAGATGGAAATTTAATATTCCTAAGTGTTAATTTAGTGTTAAATGAACTATTTGTAAGGCCATATATGTACGACGTGATCTAGATTAGTTTATGATCTATGACTGGTCTAGTTTATTATTTCTCCATTTTAGAATAACATTTTGTTAAATGATCTATCCAATAATATCTTAAAGTACTTTACATTGACGTTACTACTCATACACTTGTTCAATAGTTTATTCCGTGATTTGAAGCATTTTTAATATCCTCCTTTGGTGATGGCCACGGTGGAGATTTGGAACACTGTGGAGTGACTCAGATCTGGAGGCATATTTCATATCTTTCAATAGAACCTCATAAAAGTTGCAACGCAGTTTACGTTAAGATTAAGTGTTAGATCATTCGATGATTGACAAAGACAGTGATTTCGAAATAGGTACATTTTTTGGAAAATAAAAGTAAAGATACACAGTCTGTTAAACAACGAACAACTTTTTAATTTCGAAGTGTGATTCGGCTAGATGAAACTGAATAGGATTTTTGCCAATTGGAAGTGTAGCACATATCCTCAAACGGATTTCACCTTTCCTATAGAATTCACGTTCGGTTGATTCACTTAAATAACATTTTTAATTTTCCTGGCACATGTCGTGATTTCTATAAGATGTTGATATGTTTGCTTCGGAATACGTGTCTCATTGATCAGGTATTTAACTCAGTCTTATGGGATTTGTCAAATAGTGATGTGACATATAGTGGCGGAAAATAAAACTATCCTCAGGGCAATACCTTTTATACAAATTGTAGTGAACTTTGTGATAAAAGTATTCGAACTTAAATTAAAACAATATAAATATCGATGATAACTAGATTCGCCGTGCTTTCTCCACATGAAAACAATCGCAAACATATCAAACGCGCTCTGAAATATACCGAAAACACATCCAGTGTGGAGGTACAATGGGGGTTGCCACAACTTTCCCATTTTTGGAATAATGTCATTTTGGACATGCGGAAAGAAATGATTAATAAGAGGCGTAGATGAAATTCGTGAAGATTTAGAAGGAGAAGTCAGACAAAAAGTTATTTTTACTGCTAAATAACGAAAGGTACTAAGAATTAGAAGTTAGACTTACTGATAAACATATAGTAACATTCTAATATATGTTTGCATTTTTTCCAACCGAGCTGCGAGCAATTTTTTAAAATATCACCCGAGTGCAAACCATTTTTTAAAATATTACCCGAAGTTGAACCTGCACCATCAATCTTATGTGGATTATTTCGTAATGTTAGAATTTTCAAACCACACGCTTTGAAGCTGACATTATCGGCATCGTAAATGCAATTAATTTGACTACTTTTTTAAGTGTACCCAGCCTGCAAAATATAGATTCGCCATTGACAAAGTTACGATTTATAAAACTGCATAGTAACGAAACTGCACATACCATATTTAAAAAAATTTCCCCAACCTATGATTGTTTACGTTCAATATTCCACTTATCGCCGTCATGCTTTCTAAGTTCCGCCTATGCGACAGATCCCCATTGACTTGCAAAAGCAATATTGAATGATTTATCGAAAAAAAAAACGTCACAAATCCCGTAATTGCGAATATTTTTTAAATAAACAACCGAAGACTCTTCTAGTTCGTGTCTCACATATTGCAAGTCTGTGCTAAGACTTTGTCTCTACGACGTACTAATCTCTGTATAAACTATTCCAGGCGACGAATTCAATTTTCATATAATCGACGATGACACTGCTACGACTTACGGATTACCATACGATTACGATAGCGTAATGCATTATTCGATGACCGCATTTGCCAAGGACAAGTCGTTGGCAACCATAATACCACTGGTATTAATCTTCTTAATTAACTTTCTCAATGAATGATTTCATTTTTAACCCTCCAGTGTACACTATACTATATGATGTTACCACTTTGAAACACACTCTGGGTCACCAGTGACCCGAAAGTTATATCCTTTATAGAACTGACTCACAGCATTTGTTTTTGTGAAGTGAAGTGAAATCGTTAGAATGTTCGAAGAATATGCGCGTATGGATTCGATATCTACAATTGGTATAAAATTTTTCAATAAAGAAGAAAGAAATTGCATGAGAAATAAGATGAACAATACTTTTTACTCTTACGGTGGCGTTGAGTAACTGGTAACCCAGGTGTTGACCAGAAGGTGACATAATAATTCAATTTTCAATTAATGATTCATTTTATTGATCTAATTCATAATTAACCTTCGCTGCCCAGATTATTTCGTACCACCAGGTGAGGTATACACAATAATTTTTGCTTATTACAGAAAGAGGGTGCCGAAATTGGCCAGAGGGAGAAGTTGTCGTTTTATGATATCCAAAAACTGCTAATAACCTACAAATGCAACGAAGTAGATGCATTACCGCACCAAACATTAAAAGGGCGTCGCGAGGACAACGAAAAACGAAGACATTTAAATACATTGACTACCGCGAGACGCGTTGCTAGATTGGAGATGTCTGGAAATCGTCCCGACAACTACACGAAACTTCACACATGGAAACCTTGGACCGCGTTTTCCCATCCAAAATACGTGTCATACCCAGCTAAGGATTACTATCATTAGACAAAAAAAGAAATGTTTCCCGTATGTTTCAAGTCTGTGAAAGGAATGAAATTGAGTACTGAGATTGCCGATGCGTATTTCGTTGTTAATTAACGATTCCGACTTCGTTCTTTTGATTTATGGTTACCGGAGTGTCAGAACGTGCGAGTTTCGGACATGCAATTATCGACGTTTCTCAATATAACGAATTCCTTCATTTTCTTGTTTCTCTATTATCAAAAAACACAATCGTAGATTTTTCGTAATACATCATATGAAAATCCTTATAAATGCAAATTTGTGCATAACGTTTGCAGCACAAATTTGTAGAAGTCAATTTTAAACATTGTTCAAATGTTCTTTTCGTTGCATCATTTTAATGAGCTAATAATTCAATTTGAAATCAATTGATAATTCACTATTTAATTAAATAATCACTCAATTGTTAACTTTTTTTATGGAGTGCTTTCCTCATTGGTACGCGCGGTTAGCACTTTTCCGTTCCCTTCCTATCCACATTTCCTCATTTCTTCCCTGTTTCACCGTAAATTCCCTATTCAATACTCCACCAGAACATATCGCCCATTGTGGCCACAGCCGACGTACGCTATACCATACCGCATTTGTCAAGGGCACCAGGAAACTGTGGAAAACCCGTACCGGTATAGACGGCCATGTATTCTTCTGATTCCTTGGTGTACAGACTTTTTGTCAAAGTGTGTACAAACCTCAGAAAAATAGGTCTCCCCCGCTCACTGGTTGATGCGCCAGCCAGAGCACGACTAAACGGTCACCGCACCAAGTATCAGCCGTGCCTCGATGCTCCCCATGTTGCTTAACTGCTGTGATCGCCCAAGCCGCACTCCGACCGCCCAGCCACCAGCATCGGTTCAGTTATTAACTAATTCATAAGTTAATTTTTAATTCACAATTGAATTTCTAATTCATATTTTAGTTTTCAAATAATTGAGAATATATTCAATCTAAGTAATTGTTAATCTCCGTTTCTTCTTTCTGATACTAATTTACAGGTCAGGAAAAATGATTCCTTATTGCAGATGATTCCTGAAGACGACTTGAATCAACAGACTAATTGGAGTCTCTGATAACACAACCGAATCGCAATGAATTATAGCTGAGTCTGTCATTTTCTTTTCTGTTCTCTTCCATTGTGGTATCTCTTATTATACGTTGACCTCATTCTATTCGTCCAACTTTGCTGTACCTGATTTCCTTCTCGCATCACGGACCTATGAAATTGAGAAATATGATGCCTGTTTCGTTATGAATTGAGGTGGGGTGGAGGATGTACCACGTGATATATGAGAATGGAAGAGAGAGCCGAAATTTTTTAAGGGAGCACATGCCCCTGGAACTTTAAGAAAATCGATTTTTTTAATATACTTATTCGTTATCGTTTTAAAAATATTTTTTTAAATCAATCAATTAACGTTCGTTCAAAAGTTATGCCAATTTGCTGGCGCGTTGGGATAGCTACAACTACTGTGACAAAGAAGATGCTAACCGTTTAGAACAGGTCAGGATACGTTCTATTGAAGTCAGTAAGAAAGGTAGAATTGCAAGAAAGTTCAGAAAACGCGATGAGAAATATCCAATTTCAAGAGGCATAGCGAATCCAGTATGACGCTGGGTTGAGAGACTAGTTGTACGATTGTAACCTAAGTACTCTAAATCTTTAACGCGTTTTTTCTCAAAACTATGTTTCTCGAGACGAATGGGACAACAACTCCACCAGTTTTCAATATTTTTGAACTTTTTAAAAAATATAAATAATTACTGTCTTTATAGTCTTGCGAGGCTTTTTAATTTTTTGATCTTCCAATGTTTTATGAATTTTTTTATTAATTCGTCTCTACGAATTGCATGCGAAGCTTTATATAACTCCAACTTCTCCAATCTTAAAAAAAACATCCCTCAGTTAAAATATCGCAATTGCAAGTAACATATTATACTATCATATTACAAGGATTGTTTTTTATTTGCAGATCGTATTTTTTTTCCAACCAGTTGTTATAACGACCAGGGAAGCGACGCTGGTGGCTGGGCGGTCGGTGTGCGGCACGGGCGATCACGGAAGTTAAGCAGTGTCGAGAGAGGCTAATACTTGGATCAGTGACCGCTTAGCCGTGCTCTGGCTGGCGCATCAACTAGTGAGCGAGAGAACGATTTTTCCGAGGCCTTGGTGTGCATACTTTAACAAAAGGTGTGTAGATCAAGGAATCAGAAGAATACATGGCCGCCTACGGGTTTCCACAGTTTCCCCGTATCCTTCGCAAATGCGGTAAAGTGTGGGGTACGTCCGCTGTGGCCGCAATGGGGGGTATTGAACTGGTGGGTTCTCGGTGGGAACTGGGTTCTGGCGGGGGATTGAACAGGGAAGAACAGGGTGGAGCGGGAAAGTAAGATGGCAAAACAAGGATGATATGTGGAGGAAATTCGGATATGGAGAGGAGGAAGGGGACAGGTAAATCACCAACAGCGCGTACCAGTGAGGAAAAAATCAATTTCAAAAAATGTAATAAAATATAACAACCAGGAGATGCAAACCGTTTCATCTGTACTTGGGGCACTTCGGCCCCAAGTAATAATGATAATATACAAAAAATGTCTTATATTTAAAGAGTTAATAAATAATATGAAACCACTGCTTATTTCTATTTTATTTATTTGTTCATTATTACCTTAGAAAATAATTTTCAGAATTTGTGCCGTCTCGAGCACGCCCAGGGGTATCTGTTCCCTCAAAAACGAATCTTTTTTCATTTAAACTAAAACCATCAACCTCTGCATCTATGAATATTACTTGATGCCCAGTTTTTCCAAAAATCTTGATTTTAGTTTGAATATTGGTGAAGTTATGTCGATCTTCTGGACGTCTGATAATTCTGGACAATCCAATTTTCGATTTTATAATTAATGTTAATGATATCAATGAATCGATTATGTATCTTTTGTTTAAATTTTAGGTATATTGACCATACAGATTTTTTGTAATAAAACTGCAAAGTTGCGCGTTTTCAGCTAATGAAGCACGCCGTTTTATAGAGACGTTCAACCGGACGTGACGTGAATACGGTTTTTCTGCTCACGTATTAAAATTAGGAAGATGAAAAAATGAATTTTGATCCATTAGGCATAGTACACCCTGCAAAAAATTCAAATCAAACTTCGCCGTGTAGTTTAAGCAATACATTTAAAAATAAAAATAGGTTTAATTTTCGGTTGACGATTATCAAAACAACGAAATGACAGTTACAGACTTGGCAATGGTTTGGGTAACAGCTTGATGCGTTTGGTAAACACAATCACGCATGACTCAGAAGTAAATTCTTCGATATTTCTCCAGGTCACTATGATATACGAATAGCATTAAATAAACCGAAATTTTCTCTCCACTCTATTTTTCTTTGTATCTGAAATTTGTCTTTACGGTGGCACTGTTGTTTTTCCACTGATTCAGCCATGAAGTTAGGAACATGGGTCGTGGATGCCAACTTGGAACATTGATAAATCAATGTTGCCAAGTGTTTGTTTACAATTCCATTATATCATTAGTATATACTCACAATTTGGTTCGTTTCTACGATTGAACTGATATCTTGATTACGGCGAATACTACTTTCGGATCGGTAAGGATTCAAGTACATTAAGATCAAGTATCATTCATAATCAAGTACATTAAGATCGATAATATGCACATTCATCACTAGTGAACTCAAATCGGATCTGTGAGCAAGATTCTTTTAGATTATTTTTTCGTCCTAAAGAACTAATCGTACGTACTTAACGACTTCGACTTCGTTTTTTCGATCGACGGTGACCAGAGTGAGAACGTTTATTATGTTCGAGTATGCGATCCTCGTATACTCTCGCGTCCCTGGATGATCGGGATTTCTCGCGTTCTTGCGATCGCTTATGCCGATCTTTCGATTTGTGTTTGTGCTTCTTATGACGACTGGAGTTATGAGACTTTCGATCACTCGAATCATGACGGTGGCACGAAACCTTTTTCGTCTCCGGCGAGGATTCACCATGCCCGCGAGAATGGCGATGAGAGGAATCGTTTCTCCGATCGTATCGACGTCTATCAGACATCCGCTCGTTTGCCTTTGGAATTTCGATACTTCTGGAGTTATCACTACGACGAAGGTCGTCAGCGTTTTCTGACGGATTGTCGGAAGCTTCTGTACGCTTTTCTACAATATACTCCGCTAGCATTTCCATCTGTTGATTCACAACTTCGCGGAGTATTTCAACCTGTGACTTCTTGTTCGTATGGACGCCCCGATATTTGGCTCTGCGCCTTTTTAAGTTCCGCTCTTGCGCGAGAAGCTCCAAGTACGATGACGTTTTTCTAGCGCCTAATGATGAAGAGCTACATAAAAATTAAATTTTTATTAATGAAACGTAGAAAACTTGAAGAATTCTTTCAGTTCCGATGCCTCGACGCTCAAAATATCGGAATAGCACGATAACGAAACCACACAAAAAAGAAAACGGAAATTGAAGTGAGGGTTAGACGTGCTCTGAGGAGAAACATGTTAACTATGTTTTTAGGATCGCGATAAACCTAATCTCAAGTCTATTTAATTCCAGCACGCCAAGCGTTTACTATTATCTCAAATTTGGCTCAATCACATCGCGATTTTGCCATAACATCAAATAACCCTATAACTATAAGGTTCGTTACGATATATTCGATCTTGCGTGTATTTGCGTTATTCAGAGTTTATTTGATCTTCAAACTGTTGTACCTTAAATGTATTAGAATTACATTATGTGATGTCAAATTTGGACGTCAGATTATGTGTTTTCCACAATCTGACGTGATGGTTTTAAATGGGCTCCGTTCTAGTCACCACAAATACATATAATCAACATAATCTGATGCCCTGGTGAGGGCATTTCTTTGCGTGGCTGTGTAACCAGTAGTAATTTTTTTCTGTTTCATATTCGTTTCAACGCATACATACACAAATATGACAATTTAATTATCAAACTCTTTATGTTGGGAATCGTGCTATTATGTCCCTCATATGGACATCCTTTTTAGTACTCCGACAAAAATTAGCGTAAACCGGACATTCTAGCGCCATACGTAATTGGAATTTAGTTATTACGCATACACCCTAATTTTGTTCGAAGTACCAACAAGCTTCATGGCTTAACAGGAAAACGTTGCAAGGTCGGTCTCGAACGATTTCAATGAAATGTTGCATGCATGTCGAATATATGAAAATATGTAACGTGTATATTTTTATATCTGCAGAACCCGATTCTTGAGGGCTGTAACGCACCCTTGAAAATAGGGATATTTATCTTTTTTCGTTGATAAAATTTCGCCGGTTCGAGATCCGAAAAAATTTGATATTCCAATAACATTAATTTTTCCACGTACTATGCGCTGAAAATGAAGGCAACGTAGATAACAACAAATTTCATTTTGTTTATTACGAAAGTCGTACTTTTAATCGTATCTTTGGCATTTTTTTATGAAGGTGAAACATTAAGGAATACGTGTTTTTTCTCGTGTTTCTGATAACTCATAATGAAGGAGTTGGAATTGACCTTTGACTTTTTAGTCAAGTGCGTCGTGGAATCAGCAAGCCGTTTGTCATTCCGTGTTAAATTCACGTCAGTATAAATACGGTTACACACACGCTTGCACATTTGAAAAAATCACGCTTCCCCCGGATCTAATAAAAAAAACCTCTTGAGCATTTCTAATTTTTACTGTGCTGCATGGATGAAAATTTGCAGGAATAGAAATAATTTACAATAAAAGCAAAATCAATGGGTTACAATGAGAAAAAAATTAAGGATGGAAAGTCACTTTTAAGGGAACAGCGATGGAATCAAAAGATTTAAGCGGCAAAGTTTTGTATTTTTCAACTGCAGATATTCTTGGTGACAATGATGAATATAACGAAAAGCATATTGTTTGGAGCAAAAATATTTCGTGATTAATTAATAGAAACCACTCGTCTATTTGCCACTAATATGGGCATGGATAAGTTTGGCAATGATGGATTAACTTTACGTTCAATAGAACCTGGACGGCTTTTGTATTTTTATGAACAAATTCTCCTCGGCAGGTACTGCCTTCGAAGTTTATAAGCGATCGGAAAATTGTTTGCGCTTACTTATTTCATGGGTCCGGGCACCATGTAATTTTTATTTTTTTTTTCATTTTTTGGTTATTTTATTTTTAATAAACCCTACAAATTTTGAATTAAAGTAAATAAACCCCTAAAGTTTAAATAAAACTGTTAAGGACAATTTAAGCCACAGTACGTTTTATAAAACGCATAATTGGCCAAGTTACAGTTATTTTTCGGCAGAGAGGTTGAGGAGCTGCGGGCGGTCGACCGTGCGGTTCGATCCGTGTTCGTAACTCTATAAGAAGCACGAACAGTAAGATGAGCATTTCAAAAAAAGGCCCATGACTCTCAATCAGCTGCCGAAGGAGATGTCTATAGCCCAGGAATCACTAGGTAAGACTCGCAAAAACCACACTGTCGGCTGAATAACCGCACATTTACTTTCTTTTGCGATTATCGCGAAACTACATTTTTTAACTGGTACCATCGAAATATCGTAAACTATCAATCCGATTGGTTTTAAACGTTCACACAATAGTTTTAGATACATTGTCTAAAATGTCACGTAGGATTTTCGCGATAACTTAATTAGTTTTTTTATATTTTTGTTTTTGCTCGAAAAATGCCGGTAAAAAAACAAATTTTTTTCTTCGGTCTACCATAATTTATTTAATGCTCGAAAAATTGAAAAATTGCTACTCTACATTGCAGCGACACTACTCACGAATGAGCTGATTTGTTTTTTTTTCAAGTGTGACATAACCGGGTAGCAGGTGGGACATCAACCATGCATATTGTGCGGAGGCCCTCCGCTGCAACGTGCATAACGGCGCCATTTTTGAATATTTTGAACGGAAATTTATTAACGTTATTTTTAAAGCCCTTTCTGACATTGTGTAAAAAAATTACAATATTCCAACCCATACTTTCCTTTTAATGTTTTTTTTTAAATATACCTATTTTTCGATCGGCCAAGATGGCCAGACAGCTTAATAACCTTTTCAACAGTATATTTTATATGGAAAGCGTCACATCGTGTGAAAGACAAAAATGAGGAAATGAAATCGTAGAGATCGGCGCCCGTAAGAAGACGAGGAAAGATATTTAGAAGAGCGAATCCATCATTGGAACAAACAACTGGAGAAATATCGAAGAATCGAACGACACAAGCGAACACGTAGTAAGAAGAATATGTTGCTGAAGAATATGTAGAAATTCTGCTGACGCTTTTTCAATAACAACAGATTTCTGTTGATTCGTGACACGGTCCAATTGTGTCGCGAAGCCTAAAAAGAGGAGCATCTCCGTCAGGCATTTGTTTCCTCTAATCTGTATTCCTCTCCATTTCTCTCTTTCTCCATATATGTGTGTTTGTGTGTGTGTGTGTGTGTGCGCGCGCGCGTTTCTGTGCCTGTGTGTGTGTATGTGCATGTAGATATATTGAAACGTTTCACGTTTCCTCGTCTGATTTTTACGACGATCTGAGAAAATAATGAAGTTTGAGTTTTCCGTCTATCGTTCGGACGCCAGTGGGACGTTTTGCGATTTCTCACGTGTCTTTCGGTACCAATTGAAATCACGATGTTTTGAGCGCTGTTTCCGTGAAATTGCAGTTTATGGACTAGTACGATGCTGCCTAGTTTCCCTCGTTCTACAGGAAAAATCAAGCAAATTACGGTGTTCGGGAGAGAGAATTTAGGTAATGTTGAAGAAATCTCGCAGGTTTTTCTCTTTGTTTAATCAGAGGATGAAAAGCACGGATATCTGGGGTGACGAGGAATGGATCCTTTTACTGGGCTTAATTAAGGTTCATCTTAGGAGATGCCTCAGGAGTGGGACATTATTCGTTACAAGACACCAGACACGATCCTATTATCGGCATATTCTATAAATGAGGGACATGAAAAGTTAAGTAAAACGGTTGTAATGTTAGTTAGATGTTTAACCCATTTGTATCCGACCGCAGATTATTGAGTTGCAAATCGCGGTTATTCCGCGCTTTGATGTAAATGGGTGAATCGGGAGTCAAGTTAATAAAGTGAAGAATCCGTTGAAATAAGGAGTGTATAAGCCTATTTTTTAAATGATTAGCCGAGTTTAAAACGGTGGTTTTCTCAGAGTCAAGTGCAGAGTCGCAGAAATGCGAGGAGGTGTACCAGGCGGTATCTTCTGTCACTTTTTCTCCTTCCGTGTCGGCGTTGTCGCCTCGCTCCTCGGACCTGTGAAACGTGTGAAGATGTTGGTGTGTGCGTGTGTCAGCTGTAGATGGTCTCAAGACTTCAGATGTTTGCATGTGTGGATCACGTAAGAGGTGACGATTACGTCTATCCTTCTGTTCGCACGTATTGCGTCGCGACAGGTTGACAATTTCGGGTTTTGTGAGAATTTATCTCGACTCGATCGGGATCGCGGGCCTTACTGAAGTAAGGTGGCTTTGTGGGCGCAATTACATAAGGACTACGTTTGACTTTCAATTAACACCATGGCAGGTCGATTCCATCTGGCAATCTATCTCCACTGTAGCGGGGGTCCCCTATATGATAAGCTGACTTCCTGGGAGCCACCCAGGAAGACCAAAGCTCAAGGAGCTAGCATGCAATGAGTTTTTTAAGACTAATTCGTGAATATCGTCATCAGGGGCAACGCTTATCCACTTCCTGATTTCGTGCGGGAGTGATGAGGCAGAGAATAAATAGTGAGTTAAACGGGATAGGAAAGGACGTATCGAGTTTCTGAGCATATTGATGATTGCGTGTTCCCGATTCTTATTGGTCAACCCTTTAAGTAGTTAAATTCCTGCAAAATCTACCTATATATCGCCATACTAACATTTTCTCTACATATTCGAACTTCCAGTTCAATACTGGGGCTTCTTGTGCAGAGAAGGTTCCTGTTCACGAACTCTGGCTAAAGTTAAGTTGGAGCCCTCGTGCTCGGGAACTAAGCTCCGGATAGAAGCTCTGCGTAAAAATGAGAACTTCGGATTAATGAAAAAACAGACTTCGGCGGCTCGGGTTGGCCCTTAACGCAGTCCTCTAGTTTCTCGGCTGTTTTTTACGGCTTCTTCAATATTTTTTTACGGCAAACCATCGAAATAATCAATGTCATTGTTTTTGCATAATCTTCATTAACATTTTAATAAGCTTCACAATTTTTTTGAAGTCTACATATATAATAGAATAAAAGTAGCCGACACTATAAAGTGGCCGAAAGGAAGACACCAAGAAGGTGCTTGACTGTGATCAAGATTGCGGCTGTTCTGCTTATCGGAAATCAAAAAACCAAACGGCATTTTGATCTTCATATTCAAGACTAGCGATTGACCTGGAGTGAATTCTAAATGACAAAAAATTACTTTTTTATACACTTCTAAAAATTACATTCTATGTTTTATTTATTTTTTCTCAAGTTTTTCACTCGTAAAAACAACTATCGAAGCAATCATGATAATCCTCTAGGCCAATAGCTGGCTTGTAACATATTAAAGATGCTGTATAAATTTGAACAAGATCGGTGCAGTAGTTTCTGAAATATCATAGTTACCGTTTCGAAAAATGGTGTTTCGAGAAAAACGCATTTGAAAGTTCGTGCATGTGAGGCGCGCTTTGTATACCCGGCGTACGCTCCGTATACCTGCTCCGTTCCAAGGCCGTAACTTGTGAACCACTTGAAATATCGGAAAATCCTTTGTCACACATTTTCTACACATGTTGTAGATGTGATTTATGGGGAAAACTCGATTCATTCGACCCGAGAAACTAGCGGACCCCTTTAAGTAGCCTCAACAGTCATAGGGGAATTACCCTTTCTTGAGGCATGACGATGTGATGTGACGGGGGAGGCGATGGTCGTTACCGAGATGGAAAGATATCTGGAGCGAGGGTTGTTAAATTCCACTAGCAATAGTTGTTAATAAAGGAAAAATATCAGGCCGTTGCGAGTCGCGAGGATCAGGAGTACAGAATACCAAAGTAGGTGTTTTGTAGTTCCGTGGGATGATCGATCTCGAACTGGGTGCTTAATAAGATAGGTCAGGCTACATGCAAGTCGTGCGAGTGCCGAAAATATGGACGGCCGGAGTTGCTTGATCGTGCGAGGGATGGTCCTGTTAGTGCGTGGTCCTGCGATGGCCCACCTATAGTGCGTGATAATGGCCGATATTAGCAAGAAGTATACTTCTCCGCTCCTGTATAACTCTAGTCCGCTTGCTTCCCAAGTCGGACCATTACAATATATATGATATCATCAGCATAACGATCTTCTAATTTAAGTGACCTTGAAAATGTTTTAATAAACATTTACGGACAAAGCTACAGATGAGAGCAATGCACCCACGTATGTGGGATGGTACTAGGGCAACGATAATAGCTACGGAATTCCTTCACAACCAGAATCTCGTACTAAAATCCTCACAACTCCATTAAAAGGGATGATGATAAATTCGACAACGTGGAAGCTCAGCTATCTGTTGATACTTTGCAGGGCATTGGTCACAGACGGATACTGGAAAGAATTTTGGCTCGCGCAGTCCCATAAAGATCTTGTAGTGAGAGCGGAAAAAATTTGAAGGAGTAGAAAAACAAGAGATGATAACCGCTGGTATCAGTAGATTATTAAAAATAACATTAGGGGTATGCAAATTTGAGGCCGAAGAAAAATTGGAAATCTTAAACATTCTTAGTGGCTCATTGCAAATATTTTCCGAGATCTAATACAAAAAATAGTCAATTGGAAGGAGCGTAATCATCAAAAATATGAGTGCCTCTTTGTGTAAAGCTCGCAACTCAACAACAACTGACGAGTGGCTATTTGGGAAAAACTTAGAAGAACAAGTGAAGATTGCAAAGAATCTCGCCATGGCATGCCAGGTTTTGAAATACAGATCCCTACACGTTCACAAAACTTATAAAATCGATCGTTCCTTATCAGAAAAATTTTGTTTATGATTCCATCATATATATGGACCATTTGTTATTACTTGGCAGTTCCTTTGTTACTTATCAGAGCAATGTTAAGGCAACTACAAACCTACTGGACGGGCTCAGTTTTATTATAAATGCAAAAAAGAGCAACACTATACCTTAACAGCGTTGCAAATTTCTCGGTTTTATATATGATTCACAGAAGAGAACTCTCCAATAAAAAGAAAGAAAAAATCTTTAACGAATTATCAAAAATTCGGATAAAATGGGTGGGCAAAATTCGAGACATTACAGCTTTTATTGGCCTCTTAGGATCATGTTTTTCGACTCTCAACCATCATGGTATACACAGAAGAAGTTTTGAACGCGAAAGATTCCTAGCGCTCGAATAAAACAATTATAATTTTTATGCCAATACGACATTACACAGAATCTCAAAAACCAACCTTAGTTAGTGGACTTAAAATATTTATTTATCGATTGAATTGATAAGTTGCCGTGACCCTCAATCCGAAATTTTCACTGTCGCGTCACATTCTGGTTGAGGAGCATTTTATGCAAGGAAACATGCCAATGGACATTAGAAGGAAAACGAGAAAACGTTGGATATTAATCACTTAGTTAAGAACAATTTGAATGGGTCTTAAGGGTTTCACAAAAGATGTTTGCGCCTGTGATTTTCTATTAGGAATGGATAATACCATAGCCATCGCATACATTAACAAAAAAAAGACTAAATTCGTTTTCCAAATCTAGCTGACATCACCAAAGATAATAATCATATAAAAATCATAGACATTTCGATTTCGGCGTCATATAAACCCTTACTATATTATGCAGAAGCTGAATCTCGATGGCTCGAAACAGAAACAGAATATAAATTGTCACGTGAAACGATTAAAGAAATTGTATATATTTTTCGTCGTCTCAAACTTGATTTTTTGTTAACATATCGTTTAATACTCAACATTATACAAAAAATTAAATTTCCAAACTGGAGAGAGATTTTAGTCGTTCCCCAGTGACAGCGCAACTGTGCTTTCCAATCTATATATATGCGCGCGCGCACGTGTGTGTGTGTATGTATATATCCTTACTAGAATCTAAACAAACTTGCTTTAAATCTAATTTTTTTAAAATGTTAATCGTGCGATAGGAAACTGCACCCAATGTGGAAGACGATTACACTGGTTGCGGACATTTTATCAATAAAGGATTGCAATTAAAATCAGTATCCGTGGAAGCAGCGGAAATAAGGTTATCTTCGATGACAAATTCATTTAAAAAACAATTACGTCGGACTAAGAAAATGATGGGATTTTTGTCAAAAAAGTAACTTTGAGCCCTTCCATGGATAGATACCAGATATTTTGGCTTTGCTCACCAAAGAATACAAGTATGGAGTGTTTTATAAGACTCTTAACTGCGCGTGATCCGCAAGTGCTCAAGTGAAGAAGAACTGGTTGTGTGTAAGAGATTGTAGTTTAACAATATTTTGTATCAAGTTCATATTAACGTCATAGTTGTATAATATCGCCTCAGAAAAATGTTTCACGCAGTTTATTCATGCACGAAAGCTATAAACATTAAAGAGCTGTACCATCCCTGTTGTACCTGCAAGGATTGCTAATTATAATATGAATTAATTGTTGCTTATGCAACATATCTGTTGGAATGGTTAAAACTTTAATAATGTTCACATTTTTTTAAATGCAGTTGGACACTCCCGACTCCATAAATAGAGAAGTGTTAACGGTTTTCAATCTGTATCGGAAGAAACTTTTTTGAACCAACGCTTGCATTGATTGTTGACCGATTGTTCAGATTTCGAAGCCAATAGAAATAGGTTTTCAGCTCTGCACATAGTTTGTTCTTCTCAAGATCCAAATTTGCCAGCAGGTTCACTTAAAAGATCAGCATAGATCCCAAAGTTTGTCGTTCGCAGACACCAAAGGTTCATAGTAAATTAAATCCACTTTGATAAAAAATGAATGTGTTCTCAGCCCAATCGTCCGCTATATTGACATTCACAGTTTTTATAAATTATTGTGCTTTGTTTTACAGCGTATGTGCTATTACTGATTGCCGCTTAGTTACATATTTAGTCATTCCTTTGACATATTTCGATGTTGGTTTTTGAATTTTCGTAACCGAGAATTGGATGCTTTGAAATTTACGGCTGGCATTTCCAATTTTTCGTGCATGCAAGACCTATCGTCGAAGATTTATATCATGGACAGCTTTGTGTCAAAAGCATCTTTAAAATTGTTCAACGTTTAGTGAGCGAATTTTGTTACATTTTTTTGTAAATAGCACCATTATTTATACTATGAGCCCACCGGCGTAACAGCATCGCTGATTTTACCTGTCGCAATTCCGTTTGAACACGTAATTTTCTATTCCCGATACAGCTCTTGACTTGTATTTGCAACTTAATTGTTCTACATCTTTTTTCTACACATTTTCATCAATTTCGAGATCCAGGCATCGTTATCTGTGTCGATCTCTTCTACTGATATATTTTATTATGGCTGCTTCATAAAATTTATTTGGTGTATGAAAATCCAAACCCGTTTCGAATTCCATTTCCATAGGTTGATCCATCGCTTCTGTGATCATGTTTTCTAAATCCTCGCTAAATTGCTTCTTTCCGTTCGATTAATGGGATTTGAGAAAAGTTCATAGCACTTATCGCTATGGATAGAAATTGAATAAATAAAATTCACCGGATTAAGACACTTTTTAATCGCATGAGAAACTAAAATTATATACCAGCCTCCCTGTTGTCAACTGCATCAGTAATGATTGTTACCATATTTATATGACTTGATACTCTATTTATCAGTATACACGGAATGGACAACAACGACAAATGGCATTATGAGATTTGCTATCAATATTTAATGAGGCGATCTTGACGGTATCTCTTTAGATATTTTTGGTAGATATTTTTGCATCGTGGTCGCTCTTTGCATTGACTATATCTTTTATTCATTATCCTTGCTGTTTGTAAATAAGTTACATCATGCTGTGCGAAAAGAAGATAACATTTTTTTACTAATACGATTATGGTAGATACCTTGCAATGCATGAAAGTAGTGATTTCGAAAACTTTACCGATAGCTGTACCTATAATAGCGGAAAGTTAAAGAGTGATTTTCCCTGGTTAATCATGAATTATTGCGATAAACAATATACTATTTATTTGATTTATCAGTATCATCATGAATATCTAGCAGTCCAAGAATACACCATTATATCGCACAGTTTATTGTGACTGGACTCCATTTATTCGAACAGAGGGAACAGGGAGGGGGTTTTTGTTGTTCTAAATTATATTGACGTGAATTTAACACGGAATGGCAAAAAGCTTCCTTGTTATATGGCGCACTTGACTAAAAAGTCGTAGAGCAGTTATAACCTCCTAATCAAGAGATATCAGGAACACGAAAAAAACACGCATCGCTTAGCTTTTCGGTGACACGTTCTCTACGTACATACAAATTTCTATTATACTCGTTGAACGATTCTGAAAGATTCGTATTAAAAAATAGCACTTTTGCAATAATCAATATGAAGTTTGTTGTTATCCACATTGTTTTCATTTTCAGTGCATAGTACGCTGGAAAATAAACGTTATTGTAATTTGAAATTTGTTCGTTCCTCGCACCGTTGAAATGTTATCTACGAAAAACAAAAAAATACCTTTCCTTTTGAGGGTGCATTACACCCTTTAAAAATCGGGTTCTGCAGTTTCAATTCTTCCAATTTCATCGAGATCGCAGAATTTTACTTCCCAAGCTTTCTTTATTAGATAAATAATAAATTTTGTTCTTTTGTCTTACGATGACATAATCTCGTCTAGAGTGAACCTTGATGTTTTACGTATATCATAAATAATATATTACGTTAAAAATATTTGAGATCGTTAATCATTTTAAAAAACGCGGAGATAGTCACACATTTTGATGATCATGTTTGTTTTACGAACGCTTTGCTAATCGTGAAATAATGAGTTAAAAGTAAAAAAAAGCAACGATATCTTCGTTTATCAAAAGTGTAACATATTTTATGTTTAAAAACAACGTTGTATGAACACGTTCCGTTAAAAGTCAGCACCGTTTAGAATACATTTGACAATGCTCCAAAATACATTTCGAAAAGATTGAAGAGTAAAATGCATAAAAGTAGGACATACGCCTTAAAGGACATTTGATGGACCGTCCTGCTAAAATTTAGTCCACAATGGGGAAGTCGTGGATTTACAAGTTTGGATTGTACTGTACATGTCTAATGTTGAAACTATCTAATTCAATAATAAGTTAACACTTTTACATGTTCATTTTTCACTTTCAATAATAATTCAAGTTAAATTCGAAGATATTGATGTGCTTGACTGTTTTTGGTCAGTAACTGTACGGCTGTTCCAACTATCCAGCAAAAAATCTTGATTTTGAACCCCTTCGGGGGCAACCTTCGGGGGCACCTAAGGTTGAATTTATCCATCGATCAACTTTGAGCACAAATATTCAATAGTTTTCGGCTTTGAATGAGATTTGTGTCCTACCTACCTAGGGTTAGGAATATCCTCCGTACTCCAAAATTGAACCCCTTAACGCGTCAAAACAAATTCCACTATTGAACCGTGCATGAAGCTGCTTTTATTCCCAATAAGGAGTATTAGTTCCAAATGTTAGGTAAAAATATTTAAATTTTAAGGTGATATTGTATTTTTTAAAAAAAAGGGCACTTCTTTCCTTTTCATCTCGATATGAAATTTTAAAAATAATTTATATTTCATTTTTTGTACATCATGTACAATCTTTGAACCATGTTCAGTAATTTTTTTTAACCGCTTTGGTTTGATACTCCAATTTGGTTTGAAAATTGACTGGTTCGAATCAACCTAGTGACAACTGTAATCGAAATGGAATGAGACAAAGAAGGATTAAATTTCAGTAATTCGATCGGATCATCTTGTTATTATAAATAATTACTCGAAAACTTAATATATGTATGTTGGGGTTTCCAATAATTGCTGATCAATTATTTTTCAAAATAAATAATTTACCATTTAATACACTGTCTACCAAATGCGGCAAAGCTAGTTATTCATTTAAAATTAATAAATTGCTCGATCCTATTGATATACTTTTATATAGTTTCCGAATTTTCCGCGATTTAGTTCCATTCTCGTTGCCAGCATTAACGTTAGCAATAGTACTTTCTCATAAGCGACCGCGTTAAATTTATATTTTTATACCTACTAACTTATTTGGCAAAAAATTATGAAAAAATTTGTGTATAATTATCCCATCAAGAATTATCTCCAAAATTATTAAGAATTTTGGTGATTTTTATATTCATCAAGTAATACCTTAGAAAATATTAGCTTACTACAATTAGAAACGTATGAAAGATAAAAATGTTGGCTCCAATCATGTTAAGTGATTTAACAAGTACACGAATGGATAAATGCGCACCTGTGTACTGCATATTTTAATAAATATACGTGGTAAATTTTTTTTGTAAGCTGTAACTGAAATATCTTACGGTTTGTTCATATCGGCGATGTCATCGCCAATATCAGGCTCCAACGTGTTCGCAATAACGTACTCGTAGATCGCACATTTTTCCTCTCTGGTGAAATCAGCGGTAATCCTATCGGATGTGCGGGGTATTAATCGTCCACCCACTCCTGTCGTCAGTGTCAAGAAAACATTTATTCATATGTGAAACATGACGGAGTGCATTCTTTTCTTTCGTGAAAATTGATTTAGAATAGAAATAACGGTAATCAATTGAGCTTAGATAAAAATTAATAACGACTTAACGGCCAAAAATTGTCAACGGTTTAACTTCTATATTTCTATTGAATGTGTGAAAGTCTTTCAATTCTTTGAGGATAAAAGTCATGAAAATGTGAACGAAAAATGGTTACCCCCGTTTCTCCGAATAACACGCAGTACAAAATTCTAAAAATAGTTCTAACGTCATTTCTGTCAAATCCGAAAACTAAAACTCCATCCGATCACAATGTATTGAAGAGAACAAGAATTAGGCGATCTGTGAGAAACCGAACAGCAAATTGGCATAAAAATAAAATTTATTGGCATTATTAGATAAACTGAATCATTTTGATTAAAGTTAATAATAGTAAGTGACTAATTAAACGGTTAAATAAAATTCACTAACCATATTATTTTAAGAACATTTAATGGCAATAAACTATTTATTAAAATGTCCAATTTAGTGGCAATATTGTCAACATAAACGTTAAATTGCATGGCTGATAATTGAATAGCAATAATAGTTTATTAAACTAATCTTAACCACATTTAATGACAATTAATTATTAGTTTAAGAGTTCGCGATTCTGTCATTTTGGGAACTACTATATTAAGTGAGTGGAAGGTTTCGGAACGAAATTCATAATACTTTTTTCTGCAGTTAAATTACTTAACAACGGTCGTTCATATTTCTTTCCAAATTGAAAGCTTCCAAAATTGTCCTATTGAATAGTCATTAAGATAATTCATGATTCTGAATATCCACGTCACGTGTCTTCAAGATTACTTACGGTGATTAGATTTGCAGTTGATGACCATTTTGTAACTCATGGTAAGCAATTTTGAAAACATGTGTATTTTTTCAGAAAATATCAGTTATCATAATGATCAATAACATAGAAAATGAAATTAATAAAAAAATATCACTATTCAATCTACACAGGATTTATAAACGTGAACGAGTGTCTTTTTCTGCTATTAGACTGGACCGAATGTTCCAAAAATAACATAGATATTGGACATTTGATTGTTTCTTCCATCTTATACTCCGAATTGTTTTCCCTGAAAATGTTGTATTGTATATCAAATAGATTGAGCGTGGCGATCTGTATTGATGTTCAACGAATAGTAAAGGATATGAAAAAGGATATATCGAGTCCGTTCATGGTATAACAGTGACAATTGTCTGCAAAAAATTACACACTTTAATACGCATAAAAGCGTAGAATATCTTGATAACGTCTTTGTTGTACTGACCTACACACATCGTTGGATTTACTAGTTTAGCATTCTGGATAACTTTGTCTTGAAGCTCTTCATCTGGAAGAAAAACAACATATGATTGTAAAAAATTGAACTGAGAATAGGTACATTTATTATTTCCACTACTTCCTCTATGAACACGAATATCATAATGGAGTTATAAAAATCGGAAAACAAGTAAATATACAGTGCCAGAGTTAGTAAAGATGCTGCAGACGCTGAATATTACAGATGTTTGTATCGGTTAAACATAGTGCAAAATTCCTTTGTATTTTTTGTATTAATAAAGCAACGGAGCAGGATAAGTAACTAATATTAAGTAGTTATTACGAGTTAGAAATAATTTATTATACCGCAATGTAGTAACCTAATATAATAATTAATAGAATATTAATCATTTTCAGATTTTTCTTATACATCTCTAAACTTAAATCTTTAAACATGTATAATCAGGAGTCGGCTACGGTTCGAACCGTAGCCGACTCCTGATTATACATGTTCATCAACACGGCCGCACACATCAGAAACCAACGTTAAATCTTTAAAGATCTATCGGCTTGAAGTTCACTTCATCGCAATGAAACTTTTTATCAACTTTGTATTTTTTCTGTTATTGAAAACTATATTCTGCAGGTCGTCCAATGAGAATCCTCAATAATGGAACTTTTATCACACAAATCAGCTGAAGAACACGCGGAATCACTTATAGATGTAGTTTTCATTATACATCTTCGGTACTAGATTCAACCCCATGGCAAAATGGTCCAGAGTTTTTGTTGATGTAGTTTTTCGAATAGGGCCAAAACCAAATAATTGGACTTTCTGTATATCGTCGCTTATAGGTAGGATATTTTATTGAGTTGCTAATAATGAAACACACAAAACAGTATGAATTGCATTCTCTGGACTTCACAGTTGTAGCTGACTTCCTTCTGCATATAATATTTATCATGGAACCTTAACCACTGGTATGGATAAATTATGAAAAATCTACATCAGTACAGCTAGCCGATGTACAGTTCTTACTTTTGTTGCTATTTCGTATCTTGTCAAGAACTAAATCACAGTCACCAAGTTGTACCTATATGTTACAGAGTCACAGTCAAGGCTGGGCGCGTCTTCGACAGGATTAAAAAAAAGAAAATCCATTGTAGAATTGTTTTGTCGAGACACAACCAAATTCTATCACAGTTGCGAGTCAAGTTCCAACAGTGATAGATGTTTTTGTTTTTGTAAACTAATTTGAACTTATTAAAAACAACTATGATTATGTTTCGTGGAATTAGATATCTCTTAACACATAATTGAAACTCATGATCTTAAAGTTTTTAATTCGATGATCAAATATAAATGGGTTTACACACCAAAAGTAATTGAAGACGGAGCACCAGGAGGTAGCGACAGAATAGACAAAGGTAGGTCATCTTTTGCATAACCCTCGGCTCTCCATTGGCACTCCTGTAGATGTTTGTCCAATGATTGCTCCGGTACCCGATGAGACGCATCAAATGGACAAACGATAAAATTCTTAACCTTGAAAAGGAATAGTATAATCGTATAGCATGGCAGTGTAAACATCACTTTTCTAGAAACTTTTCTCCCTAATTCCTTCTCATCTCCGTTTAGTTGCTAACAATAAACCGAAGGAAGGTGTCGAACTTACATTTTCGGATACACTCTCGATAGACCAACCTAACCTAGACAAAATAGAGGTTAATCTTCTTTTCGAATTTTTAATAAAGTCGTCGAGTTTCTGTAGCTCTTCTTCGCGATTGATCGTAGTTTCTGTCATTGCACCTTATCATTATATATTGCCGCTACATTCCGTAAATAATCACATAGTATTAGGGGACATGTTATAATGCGGCGGAATTTCGTAAAGCACAACGCAAATAACCACGTACCTATGGAAACTGGCGAAGAGGAATTCGACCTCCGATGCAAAGGCTTGAAAAAAGTGGCTACAAAAATCTGTGGGGACAGAGATCGCGCTACCTCTGTGAAGTTGGTGCCCCGATATGATCATAAATAATTTTAACAAATGTTATTCGTTTGAGAATCGTTTGAGAGAAAAGAATAATAGTTTAAGGATGCATGAAAAAATATCACCTCGTCCAACTTTCCATAAATTTGTAATATATAATAGTTTTGATTACGCTGTATCGATTGAAAAAAAGAAAAAGCCATTTAGCCGATGATTTGGAAGAAATATTTAAAAAAATGAAACTAAAAAGTATAAGTGTATGTTAATGCACGAAAAAAAAATGTTTAGAAACTTCATACATTTTTCAATTTTATCACGGAAAAAACCACTGTCCCCGATGTCGTTATGGAGATATTCGTGGTTAACTTTCGATGCATGGCGACTGGAGGGGTGGAATCCGAACTCCTATGGAAAAGCTCGCTTCTCGAGGTCTCAGTTACAGTAACGCCATCCCTGTAAGTACAAGTGTTTATAGTAACTATTGAATGCACAGTTCGTCCCCTCTAGCCTCTAAAGTTGCTTACCGGCCAAAAAATGAACTACACTCCCTAGACGCTGCCCTAGTTCCGTTTACATTGCCGAGTGTAGAGTGCAGCTAGCGCAAACAGCCTAATTTTATGTTGAAAAGGAAAAATAGTGTAGGTCTAAGATTCCTTTATCACAGTTAACAATAAAACACAGACACGACAGACACTCAACAGCAGAAAAATAACACAAAAAGGAAGACATAAAACACACACATAAAAACTTGGCAGCGGCGGAGAGAGAGAGAGAGGCAAAAATGAACGATTAACACTGCAATTTGAATTCGAAAATAATTCTCTTTTGCAGTCCCACGTTGGGCGCCACATTTGTGACGGAAAACCTAACCCACAAAATCTTCTCCTCGTGTTTTGGCGATTTTCACCTGGGACCCCAGCTGTCTTCATGACTTGTCGAAATGAGACAGAGCCGTGAGCCGCTGGCCAGCTTCAGTTTGGTGGACGGTAGACTGGCGGAGCCATGGAAACTAGAGTAAAGGAGTGGACCATGGAGACTACAGTAGCGAAGTGGATACAGGATAGGATAATACGTAGTACCAACGTACTGGAAATCCGTTGTTTCAATAGTTCCGTATTCTGCCAGAAGCGTCGCCAGGGTAGTCAACTTTGGCCAATAGGAGTATAATACCGTCTGGCGCTTGCGCAGCACACAGCTCGTTTCACTGCCATGCGCGCGCGTGAGTGTGTGTGTGTGTTCATATATAAATATTAAAACAGGGTAATGCATATGGGGTATCCATGCCGATTCGACCTGGGTTGTACACGTCACGTCTCCAATTTGACCTGGTATTTTTTATGTTCTTATACTATCTCTGAAAGGCACTCGAGATTTTTTTCAGATTTTCGGAACGATTCAACTTCACAATATTTATTATAAACAAAGAATTAACGTCCAGATTAAAAAATCGGAAATAAATCACAAGAATCCCGTGTCACATAAAACACTGTGAGCATTGAAAAAAAGTTCACGCACATTTCGTTTGGTGTACAACGGGCTCTGTTCGTAAAAACAGATTTTTTTAAGGCACAACACCACTGTGACCCAATTTTTTGCCATTTTTCAAGAATTTTTTTTTTTTGCCAAAAAAGAGACATTCGGAATTTATTTTTATTTTGTTCGTTCGTTATTGAAGATACATAACAAATTTTTTTTCAAATTCTTCACGCCCCATGGTGACGCTGGAAAAGCTCCTGCGTCAGGTACCGTTGCCTTTGCAGTGGTTCGTGGCACGCAGCAGACGTCTCTTCGAAGTCGATCTGAAAAAAAAACACCGAGTGTTTTCTTTAATAATATGATATTTTGAAGAGAAGTACACAGGGATTTGAAAAAATGTTGATTCTTAAAAAATAGGCACTCTTGTGAAATTAAAGGACGATTTTCGAGCATAATTTCTCGTCGAAAATAGACTATACCTTTTTTTATTATTGAGATATCGAAAAAATCCTGTGTATTTCTTTAGATAATCTAGTTTCATTGATGCAGTCCAAATTTGAAGTCGATCGGATAAAAATTACTCGAGTTCTACTGCGTGCCGCACTCAAAAAGGTGATTTTGAGAAAAACGCGTTCAATGTTTTAGGTTTGTTAATTTATGTGATAATTAAAAAAAAAATTGTTATCTTTAATCAGCGATGCCGGCATCATATAGCTGGCCTTCAAGAAGAAAATCATTGTCCCCAGCATCTTTTTTCGAACTTGTAGAGGCTCTTCTTGCCTCTTTTGCAGCGTCTGTGAGCGAACGCTTCCCCAGTTCGATCCGAGCTGCGTCGGTTTCAATGCAAAAATTGAAATATACGCAGCTCGGATCGATAGGTATCCCCAAAATCACCAAAATTTTCATGAGGCTTCTCAGGCCATCATTGAATAATAATACCGCGACATCAGCTGCAATATCGACGATTTTTTTGCTCCCGGACTGACACTTTGGGGCTGCCGCCCAAACTGATTTGTTGTAGCTTTCGTTGTTGTCTTGTGTAAAGCCGCCCGAACAACCCTGCAGCACATTGTCTCTGCTTAAATTTTCGACGACCAGCGGGACCTGGGAAAGGCCCGGTATACCTGCCGACTTTGAGTCACAGAACGCTGCACCGCTCCACAAAATATTCAATATTTCTGACAATAATAATTTTTTCGACCTGCGTCCGACGGTATCTTTAACTTAAATGTATTTTTGATTTTTGTAGATGGTTTTCAAAAAATCGATTTTTTGAAGCCGTCACAGTGGTGTTGTCCCTTAAATGCATTGTATTTTTCCATTTTCAGGCTCATAATATTATAGATATACGGTTGACTAATCCATCCGCTACTATTACCTAGAAGCATTCTTTATTTTTACGATCCTATAGTTTTATATTTATCGGCAATATTTTAACTATTATTTATTTTTAATGGACAGTAGTAGGAAACCAGCTTCAAAACAGCACCTTTGAACTTCCTGGAGGTATGGGTCTCAACGACGATTAACAGGATTATAGGTTTTCTTGTAAGGAGCAGGTCGGACGAAATTATGTAACTAATTGAACGCAGCATGCTGCACATCTTAAGCGCAAAGCGAATTTGAAACAAAAAGAGACTAGTGAAAGGGCAAAAAACGCTCTAGTATGTGCTTTTTGAATCAAAAATACTAATTTCATTTTTAAGGTTCATACGTTATGTAAGCTAGGTTGTTATATTTAAGTGAGTTTGTTGGATGTATTTTTCATTATAGCATCGCCTTTTGGGAGAGTAAAATCAAAGAAAAGATGGAGCGAACACGAGACTGTAGCTATCTGCATTAGCTACAGTCAGAACATCTGTAGCTACTGCATTATTTGGACAAAACATCGACAATAGAAACTATCCATCGTCGAAAACGACACAAAATATTTCAAATCGATATCCGTGCCTGAGCAGCCGTTCGCCAACAGTCATAGAAACGTGTATCTCCAACCAGATACAGAAGAAAAAAAAACAGCGATTCTCTAAAAAGTACTCTCGTCGTAAAGGATTTGCGGTTTAAAATATAAAAATAATCTGAGATTAATCGAAATATTGTAAAAAATATTGTCGCTAAATGTTGCTAAGGCGACCTGGTGGTCTAGAAATTAAATAAAATCGATTTTTTTTTTATATTTCGAAAGTATAGTATCTTAAGAATATACTGTGAAATTTTAATGCCGAAATTCCCAATATTCTTTGCGAATTTCGATTAATGGGCTTCTACAGCTCGTTAATCAGGTGGGGAGCGGTCCGCGCGCTCCTAATGCGTCTAGCGCTGGGAGCACACCAGTTGTCCCGACCCTTCCCGAAAATATATGCCTGTATATAGTATATACTATATACCTATATATATACTTACCTATATATATAGGTAAGTATATTACCTATATATATACTTACCTATATATAAGTATATTACCTATATATATACTTACCTATATATAAGTATATTACCTATATATATACTTACCTATATATATAGGTATATAGTACTGTGACTTTTATAATGTGGCCATGCTTTTTTTAAGGGCCTTGCGCGAAGATTTTGGGTCTGAAAAAAATATGATTTTCAATGGTTTTTCAAGCTCTCTTC